>JAVSBS010017855.1:0-12113 GCA_033124195.1 Coracias cyanogaster
CCTGATGATTCATGGGAGTCGTAGTTTAAGCTGACTTAAAAAGACATTTTAAAAATGGTGGGTCCGTTTGCCACACAGCCACAAAATGTTGAGACCACAAGAGCTCTGTGTCAAATCCATAAGTTTTGGGCTTCTTCACTTTTCTTCCTAAAAAGCTGCTTTGCAACTGGAAAAATTTTCCCAATAAATAAGTAATTTCAGAGCACTGTCTGTGGAGGTTTTCTTGCAGCTTTTACACAGACAACAGTTTCAGTTCCTTTACTGGTGTCCAATCAGTTACAAATCACTGTCTTTGGCAAGCATGCTCTTGCAGGTTATTATTACCGCTACTGTTACTAGCAGGAATTCAGGTTTCATTATGAAGTTTTTTGAAATAAAACCCCGAATCCAAGTAAATCTAAGCTCTGGTGAAGCCTATATCCAAATCCATAGTTATGTTACATACATGTATGCTTTTTATCTGAAAAAAAAAAAAGACATAATTCACCTCAATTTTTATCCTTTTCATTAAAAATAATTAGTATGTACTTCTATATACTGTCATGATACAAGACAGAACAAAGTTGTTGGGTTTTTTTCTGTAGCATATCTTAAACCTATACAGAAGCTATGGAACTTCAGGAATTTCAGGAACTATCCTGAGACTCTTTATCACCTCTTATTTCCAGTTGAAGGTTCAAAAAATTCATTATGTTGTCTCGGATATATTTATGTCTTAATTTCCAATGAATGTTTTAAGTAATAAACTCCTTATAATTATCACAATTGAACATTTATGTTTAAAGTCAACACATTGTAACACACTTTCTTCTACAGAAAAGTTTTTAAAAATTCTTTTCACTTTCAAATTCTTTTTTTTAAGAACTTTGCTGTTTATTTTTATTTTTTTTTTTACACTTTATCTTGAGCTTTTAAATCTGTAGCATCATATGAAAGAAGATGATGGAATTTTATTGACACCAAAATGTGTCTACCAATGCAAAAGGCGTAATCTGTCCCCCAGTAAAAGGAAAATATATGGTAATGATTCCGTATTTATAGCCAGCTCTTGTTTTATAATTCAATTCCTCAAGAACGGGCACAGAAATATTTGAGTAATTAGTTATAAGATACATTCTGTTTCTTATGAAATCTGCTCTGTTTTATAGGTATGAAAAGAGACATCAGCCATAAATAAAGCAGAGAATGAACAGTTTTGCAAATGCTGCATATAAGCTACAATACCAATATTCTATTTGTGCCCAGCTGCAACTTCTCTGTTAAATGTCATGCTCTAGACTCCAACTCAATATAAGGCTACCTGATAAGAAACATTTATAGAAGCAAGAGAAAAGAAGCATCTGGTGTTTCCTAGAAACAGCACAACTGCATTTCCCTTATTCACCTTTGAAGCAGGTAAATCATTTTAACTGCAAACACATCACCAGGCAGAAAACTAGAAAGGCGGCACCTGTCTTTAGGCACTCCTAAATTAGGAATTAGAGTAGACAGTAAAGATCCCTCTATAGTCAAGAGGGAGGCACAGTCCTCTATCTAGTGATTAGCACTACACAAAATCTTAGTCATAATCATCCCAGTCTTAAGGTGCCAGACTTACAGTCATTGATGATGTTTAGGTTCCTAATATAGAATGCCACTTACATTGCTAGGTTGGTAGCAAAAATGTTGTCCCTTAAAGAGTTTCTTCTTAGTAGCTAAAGATGAAATCCAAAGAGCTAATGTGGCTGATACATAACTGAGATGACATCTGAAATCCAAACTGAGCAATCTAGTGAACATTCACTTAATGACTTAGAAGTCTGTAAGTTTGTGTGCCAATCTGTTGTCACCTCAGAACCTACTCAGAACATTATATTTACAAACTTGTCAAAATCCTGAGAGATCTGAACATCTAAGCATTATCTTCTCCTCGTGAACTTGTATAAGTAGAATTCCATGTACCTTACTAAATCCTGAATAAACTAGGAAAAAAACCCAACCAACCAAGAAAAAAAATTACCCTGTAGCTCAGTGATGAATGAACTCTTATGAGGCACATCTTTTCCATGCCATTTCTTATTGCTTGACTTAGATATTTTCCTGTACAACATATTCCTTGCTAGAAAATCAGCTCATAGGGCTTCTCTACAGAAGACAGATCCAAGGGTGTGTTTTCCCTACATTATACCACAGGATACAAATCTTCTCTGGGTTGCTTGAAAAGTAACATTCTAGTCAAGTGACAGGGCAGTAACATACAGAGATGCTACAGCACTATTCAAAATTATACAGGTTCATGAACTCTACTTCCCATAGATTATTAGCTTGAATATTTCATTGCATCCTTGATGAACAGATCCTGACTCCAGTTCTAGAATATATCTGGGCAAAAGTAGATTAGAACAACTTGCCCATATTGCACTGCATGATGTAGAAAGGCACTGATGTGTAATTTGGGAATGTGGTTTTACTTTCAATGCCCTGGTATTTAATTGGACTTTTTAGGATCTGGCTTTTATTACTTAGGAAGCTGAACAGTTAGCAGCACAGACTATGAGAAGAAACGATGCATTAATACCGGACAACCCACACAAGTCTGTATAAAATTCATTAGAAAGTAAAGGATAGCAGGTTAAAATATTAATGGTGTTGGATGGCGTACAGTATACTACCTAATACTGTATTCTACTAATACTTAAACATAACACCTAGTCAAGATGGACATCAAAAAATGGGTCAAGCAACAGGCTGCTTTTCTCCTCTGTTTTTTTTTTTTCTTTTTATAACTAAGGAGTGCTGGTTGATGAAAACCTCAACACGAGACAGCAATGTGCCAGTGAAGCCCAAAAAGCCAATTGTATCCTGGGCTGCATCAGAAGAATTGTGGCCAGCAGATCAGGAGAGGTAATTCTGCCCCTCTCTTGTGAGACCTTACCTGTAGTACTATGTCCTGCTCTGGAGCCCCCAGCACAAGAATAACATGGACCTGTTGGAGAGGGTCCAGAGAAGGGCTACAAAGATGATCAGAGGGCTGGAAAACCTCTCCTATGGAGACAGGCTGAGTTGAGGTTGTTCAGCGTGGAGAAGAGCAGGCTCCAGGGAGACCTTACACAGCCTTCCAATATCTGAAGAGGGCCTACAAGAAGTCTGGGGAGGGACTTTGTAAAAAACGTCTGTAGTGGTAGGACAAGGAGTAATTCACTCAAACTGGAATAAAGTAGATTTAGATTTGAAATTAGGAGAAAATTCTTCACTTTGAGCATGGTGAGACAATAAAACAGGTTGCCCAGTGGAGTTGTGGATGCTCCTTCCCTGGAGGTGTTCAAGGCCAGGTTGGATGGGGCCTTGAGCAACCTGGTCTAGTGGGAGGTGTCCCTGCCATGGCTGGAACTAGGTGATCTTTAAGGTCCCTTCCAACCCAAACCATTAAATGATTCTATGATAGTTTTTGATTATAAATGTTCTGCAATTTAAGTATTGAGTAGTCCTTTGCATGTTAATAGAATATTACCTGGTATTAAAGTGGTTTTTAGTAGCTTATATGTAAAGACATTATTTTTAAAACTGTTAAAAATCAAATACAATTCATGCAATGTATTGCAATTTTATATCCAGACTGAAAAAAGTCTTCAGAGACACATTCAATTTGTTACTCACTAGCCAGCTATTTTTTCATTTTAATATATGTAATGAAAAGGAAAAGAAAAATGTATCCTTGTAGATGCTCTAAGTACTATGTGTGAAGTGAGACTATTACTGATTATATATGAAGGTGCCCATCTCTGTTTAAATACGTTGAGGAAGATGAAACTATCGTTTCTGGAAATAATTTGTTACCAATTAAAAGTTCCTTCAAATAATATTTTAAAAGTACAACATTATTTGTTTTGTGGTGTGGGGTCTTTTTTTTTGTTTTGTTTTGAAATATGAGTATGAGAAAAAGATACATCTTTTAAAAGGTACTTTTTTACTTAAGCAAGATCTCAAGTTACATTTTGTAGCTGTTATGTTTTGAAATAATGTCAAAAGAATATTTAGTAGAGTTCTAACAAATTATATATCCATTAGCCAACTGGAGTCAGTAAGATTGTTGAAGTACCTTGAGAGTATAAACTGAAGATCTCAGATTTTATTTTGAATGGATGTCACTCCCATCTGATAACAGGGGACTAATGCCATGTATTAGGAATTCAAATATAATGCACTTCCTAAGAAGCTAGGAACAATGCATATAATCAATTCTAACAGAGTTTAGCTACTATTAAAAAGGATGCTTCCAACAGCCAGTAGCTTCAGTTCTTTCAGCTATTTGGACAGCTTCTAAAAATTCCACAGTCCAGCAGCCATGGAAACTTATAGCTTTTTCTCCCACAGCAAGACAATATTTTATCTTCATCTGTTTTCTCCATGGCAATTTAAATGAAAATTATCTTCTTAGTTATTACCTTTATCTCATTTCTTTATAAATATAATTAGGTGATTCTTAAAGATTTATTTTCAACAACACCCGAAGCTCTATCCCTATATAATAGATCTGAAATTATTAAGCAAAAGTGTGCACAAACATCAATATTTTTTATTTATTTCTGCTTATTATGTTTGAATACTTCGAAGGAAAATTATTCATTTTTTTCTTTCTAAATTAATTACTAAAAGCTTATTCTACAGTGTCTTCTGAAGTGAAGAGGTCCTAAAGATTTATAACCTATTAAATAGTTCCTTATAAACGTTCTCTTGTAAATAACTCTTAAATCGTCTTATGAGTTACAATATAGCAGTTTGTTTTCTTTTTAATTCTCTTCTACATCACAACAAAGCAAACTGAGGGGTATTCCTGACTGAAGCATCTCTTATCTGGTATGACAATTACTGAAATCCAAAAATTAAACACTTGGACTTTCAGGAGTATGTAAAATTCAACAGATTTCCCAATTATGTATTGTAGGCATGAATATCTTTTTACTTGAAATCAGATAGGATCTCAAAAACCAACAGAATCTAGTGAAATTTTTTCAGACTGGTAAAGGAAGAGTTAGCCTTGCACTTTCATGCAGCACAACTCATCTTCAGGTAAGTAGCATGTTTCCCTGTGCTACAGACACCTTGAATGTATAATTGAAATATGAAATAGCATTAGAGTAAATATAATAGATCTTGTGCAACTTCCATTGCAGAGAAGTGGACATGTAGCACAGGGCTAAAGATCCACTAAATCCAGTAGCTGGCAAGTATTTGGAAAAGCCAATGAGCAGCAAATACATTTCTCTTTCATTGCAGACAACACAAAGAAATAAGGCAGATCAGCAGTCCAACTTCCTATTTGTGCTCTGCACCCCTCAGTGTAGCAAGGCAACATCAATGCTCTTGTAGAAAGTATGCTTGAAATGGTTTTTTTAATAGGCACAGCACAAATAATTTAAAATTTTAACAGGAAGAAAGACAGTTGTTATCTAAAACATTGCTTTAATATATACTACCTCAGTTAGCTAAAGCCCTATAGGTTCACAACAGGATATCAAGAATTTTGAATTATTCAGATCTCTGGGTACTGCTAACAGCTTTCCGAGTCCTGCAGTGAGGAAAATATTCACTATCATAAACTGTCTGTGGATAATAGAAGTTTCTCATATTCAACAGAGATATAATCCCTTGAAATTTATGCTAGTACTTTGTATTTCTCCATTTCTGACAGAATTAACAGCCATCCAACATCCGAATGAGAAAAGTAGATGTCTTCATAATTCTAATGATATAGAGAGCAATGGATCTAAAGTGAATACACCATGGCTTTTTCAGTTTTGTCTTGTTTTTTTGGACTAGATTCCTTCATTCAAGTAGAAGGCAAGATAAGATTTTGAAATAAATGCTTTGGATTGAACCATGGTGATTGAAATATTGATTCCTTTACTACACTGTCTGTAAACTGATGATTTAGAGTAACCTGGAGTAAACTTTTGTCAGAGATATGAGATTTTTTTCTTCTCCTATCATCAAGTCTGTGGCTGCAAGGACATGATCAGAATAAGTTGGAAAAAATCCATCTATTTCAACAAAAGTAAAAAACAGAAAAAAGATTACTTGAACCAAGTGAGGAAACAGTGGAACTGGATGACAATCAAAAGGAATACAAGAGAGACTTCATAATCAATAATGCAGGGCAGAAGGTGGCCTATCCCAAGAGCATATACATGTAAATAAGGAAGTGACTACAGGACAACATTATAGAGGAAGCTCTTGCACATTTTCTGTGAAGTCAAAACAACTGGGTGCCTCTAAATTTACCCGTACACAGCACAGGGAACAAAAAGAAGGAATTAGAGGTCTACATGCAGTTGAAGGGCTGTGATCTCTGTAGGATCATGGAGATGTGTTGAGGTAACTAATATAAATATGATGTCTTGGGTGGATGGATTGGATGTCTTTAAGAAGGACAGAGCAGGACCATGAGGAGAGGTAGCTGCCCTTTGGTGAGAAAGCAGTGAAAGTGCATGAAACTCTGCCTTGGAACAGGTGATGAACCAGCTGAGAGGTTATATATCAGGATCAGAGGCCACACCACTATGGGTGTCATCACTGGGGTGTTCTTCCAAATGATGGAGGGAGCATTGTGTTTGCAGAACCTGGTCCACATAGCAGACTTTAATAATCCTGATATCCACTGGAAGGGAAGCTCTGCAAAGCAGAATCAACCAAGGAGGTTTCTAGGAGTGCATTGGTAACATCTTCCTGAGAGAGGCAAGTGACGAATGAGAAAGGCGAGCTGCTTTGATGCACCTTATGCTTACAAATAAAGAAAGACTGGTCAGGAGCATGAAGATCAAAGGCAGCCTTGGCTGTAGTGATCACAAGATCATGGAGTTCAGGATCCTGAGAGAAGGAAACCAGGTAAAAAGCAGGATCACATCCCCGGACTTCAGGATATACCTGTTCATAGATCTTCTTGGAAGAGTACCATGAGATATGATTCTGGTGAGGCTGATTTTTAAAGAACTCCCTCCTCCAAGCTCAAGAACAGGCAATTCTGAAAAGTAGGAAATCAAATAAAGGTAGGTGGAGGCCTGCATGGATGAACAAGGAGTTACAGAATAAATTCACACAGAAAGAGGAAAGCTACAAGAGGTGGAAGCAGATTGACATAGCTCAGGAGGAATTTACAGATACTGTCAGTGTAATGTAGGGATGAGGTTAGGAAAGCGAAAGCCCATCTGGAGTTGAAACTTGTAGAAGAGGCAAAGGGCAACAACAAAGGTTTTCTACAAGTTTATCAGCAGTAAAAGGAAAATAGGGAAAATGGGGATCTGCTGCTGAATAGGGCAGGGGACTTGGTGACAAAGGAAACAGAAGACAGAAGTCCTCAGTGCCGCCTTTGCCTTGGTCTTTCCTGAGAAGATGGGCTTCAGGAATTCCAGGCCACTGTGACAAGTGGGAAAGTCAGGACCAATAAAGACTTTCCTTTGGTGGAGGAGGCTCAGATTAGGTAGTGTTTATAAAAATTGGATGTACGTAAATCCACAGCATCTGATGAGATGGACCCATTAATATAAAGGGAGATGGATGATGTAATCTCGTAAACAACATGGTTGTGATGCCATTCAGAGGGACCTCCACAGGCTGCAAAATTAGGCTGAGAGGAATCTCTTCAAGTTCCACAAGGGGAAATACAAAGTCTTGTGCCCGAGAAGGAATTCCTCCACGCACCAGTACAGGCTAGGGGCTGACTGGAAAGCAGCTCAGTAGAGATGGACCCTGGGGTCCTGGTGGACAATAATCTGACCATGAGCCAGCAATAAACCTTTGCAGAAAAAAAGGGTAATGGGCTGCATTAGGAAGAGAGTTGCCAGTAGGTTGAGGGAGATGATCCTTTAACTCTTCTCAGCACTAGTGAGACACAATTGGAAGTGCCGGGTCTAGTTCTGGGCTCTAAAGTGTCTCGCCACCTTAATAATAAATAATTTATTCCTACCAAGAAGGAGTATTTTCTTTCTTTGAAAAGGTAGTATCTTACTACAATGTTTTTTCATCTAATACAGATAAAAACTTGTATGTATAGTCAATCCTTTAATTTTACTCTCCCAGTTTGATCCCTAATCCATTGCTAAGAGCTTCATGAGCAGAGCCACATAACCAGGAGCAGCCCCATTAACTTTTGCTAGTACTTATAGTTATTAAGGTTCACCTTTTTCATTATTTTATACAACATGACATCATTAGTACTAATTATAAGAGAAACTATTTAATAGTAAAATTGGAGAGAGGGCATTATAAAAGTCCACTTACTGTTTTTCAAAGTTCAGTGAAAGGTAGGTGCTTCATGGTAATAAAAATTAGGTTTAATAGCAATTTCAAATGTATTATTCTTAATTAATAACGGAGACCTCACTATATACACACACATAAGTAAAACATTTTTGTAGAAATAATCAAAGGAAAATGTAGAATAATATTCATATGCATTGACAAGTAAATCTCTGATCTGTAAACCACAGGAAACATTTTTATTGCAACCTTAGAAATTTCCTCATATGGCTATCAGCAAAACAGCAGAACAAGCAATCTTTGGAATCCTTTCCAAATATTTATGAGTGATCATATTAGTTTTGTCCATGGATAAATTCACTTGACTTTCTGTTTACCTTTTCACAAAGATGTGTCCTGGCTAGAAGAACGTTAATGTCACCTTAATTATGTTCCTTCCTTGGCAGCATAAGTTATTTATGCTTTAGCATATTTATATTTAGCCTTCTCAAGCTTTCATTTCTGTCCTCTAGTTTGTGAGCTCTGTGTAACTATTAAAGGAAGCACAGTGTTAAGGTGTATAACCAGGCAATATTTGCTGGGTTTTTCCCCTGTCATATCTGTTTGTAACATAGACTCTAAGCAGCTATGTTAGCCATGCCAGGAAGATGTAAAGGAGAAACTGTTCTTAGTTGCTTGAAGTAGATTAAGATTTTATGCATATTAGGAAGGTCATTCCAGCCATTACCATAACTGTACAGCTCTGGAGATTGTCAAGAGTCAACATGTATCTTGTCATAGCTAGACAGTTAATACAAAAATTTTCATCATGGGACTGTCTTAGGAGTACAAAAACTCATAATGCACCTCTTCTTATCAGCTGTAGGAACTGGGAGCAGTCAGTAAGTTAGTACTTCACTGAATGACAAGACTGGATTCCAAACTGCTGACCTAGTATCTGAAGAAAAAATATCTTCTACTGTGAAAGTCTCTTCCCTGAGTCAATATTAAGGACATCAATCTCTCACTCAATTCTAATTTAACTGTAGTTTAATTGTAGTTTAACACCGGAAACTTAAACTTGGCCCTTTTGCTTCACTCTGAGGTAAGTAGTAGCACTGCAGAGAGGAAACAGACCATATACACCAGAGACAGACAGAAAAATAGACACATGCACAGAGAGGCCTGCACCTGCTGCTGTTCAAAAGCTAAACTTCTGACTCTGAACTTCTCCCCTGCTTTTCCTGGTTGCCCTCTGGCCTAGTTGCAACACTGTCAGTGGTGAGGAATAGCCATCTTCGGAAGAAAAGTCATCCTGTCTTAAATGCCTCTTTAGCATGACTAGACATAATAGGTCAGGATTATATGATCACTGTCATGTAAGTGACCAGCTCACACACCTAATTTGCTCAAGTCCTCACTTAGGGCAGGTGAATTCCACCCAAGGCCACCTTGCTGTGAAAGGACATCTTCTTCAGGCTCATGCTTTTGTCAGTAATCTGCCTTTATGCACAGTTTGCAAACTTGGACAAGTTATGGAATATGAAGGTGAATGGCTAGTCTCACTCAAAAGGAATAGGGACAGATAGCTACTGTGTAGGTTTTCAAGATGTAATGTAATAAAGAATCTTATGAAATCAATAAAATTGTTGCATGTCTTAAAACTAGTAAATTTTCTTATAAATTAAGTGGATGTAGCATTAAATTATGTATCTATGACAAGCCTAGAAACGTCCAATATTTCTCCCATTGTCTGTATGCTTTCAGATAGAGTTCTCTATGTTCTCAACAGAGCATCACATCGTACATTGCTCTTTTTTCCTGAAGTAGAAACTATCCTAATGTGTTGTATCGTAATCTATCCACCTTAAAATTGATGAGTTTGTATGGAAAAGAATAAAAACAGTGTTCAATGGTGAGTAAATTATTTTGTTTACACTTTATATAAAAACTTTATCATACAGGTTGAATATTGATTGTAACTGCAATTGTTTTGGAGGACTTCTGGTTTTTTGTGGATTGGTTGTTGGGGATTTTGTTCACTTTTGAATATAGGGAAAGAATTCTTCTGTAGTAAATCTTACGAACTGCTGAAATCTGAATTAATAGACAACACAATTGGATAGAAAAGATAAAACAAGGAACTCTGTCTGAATATGTATCTATGATTTTAAGCTCCAAGGAGAGAGAAAGAAATAAATGTGTCAGCTATGTCTCAGTTTTGAAGAAGTCAATATTTTGGTTGTCATTATTTCTCATGGCCGTGAAACAACAATTTTTCTATGCAGACTTCAATTGCAATGTCATGCGAAATTGCTCACCACAAGTCCATGTGTGGGAAACCGAACCACTGTTTTTGAAATGTCTTCCTAAGTCAGCTAAAGACAACTCCAACTTCCATGAATTATTGGGAAGTCTTCCGGAAACCGGAAGTTGGAAATCAGAAGTCGCATGAATGCGGCGATATAAAAACTGGAGGGAAAAACAAAACCTCCCTTTTTCCCTCCTGAGCCACTCTGAAGGACACATCGCTGTGGTCACAGCCTCAGGAAGTCACCGGGCTGTGCCCTGCCCTTGCCGCCGCGGTCGTGCACGGTCCCTCTCTCTCTCTTTCTCTCTACACACGCACGCTGTCAATTGCCTAACGGGGCTGCTCCTACCGGGTCCGCGTGAGCCGCCGCGCCACTGCCGAATGGGCGCGCGAGCCGCCGTGCCACCACAGAACGCTCATGCAAGCGAGCTACCGTGTCACTGAAAAGCCGCACTGCCACCGAGGAAAGTGTGCGTGCTGCCGAGAGGCTGCCGCTAGCGGAGAGTCGCACTATTGCTTCCAAGAGCTGCACAATCGCTGCCACTGCAAGTCGACATCCCACACGCCACCACTGGCCACAGCTGGAACTGCGCCAGGTCAGAAGAGGGGTAGATATACACGACACACACACAGACACATACACACTTGTACCCACACCGTACCATCTACATATAGGTCATATTATGACCTAACCAGGTTCTTGTTTGCCCTATCCCCTCAGTGGTTTTCTAGTTCTCCTCAAGGGAAGGGAGAGTGAGTGGGAGGGCGTGTCGTGTCGTGGCCAATTTGGAAATTATCTTTGTTATGACTACATTATGTTATTTCTGATTTTTCTTGAAAGCATCCTTAGGAAATATACACTTGATTTTGAAAAATAAGTACAATAAATACAACATGGCCTCATAATTAAAATGAAAACATAGAAACATGCACACACACATTGTTACAGTACTAAAACCTACTAAACTATTAACTAGCTGTAATGGGTCTGGCTGTGCTAGTTTTCCACACAGCAGCAGTGTTTTGTGCTGGGACTGAAAAGGGTGTTGATAACACACCCATGTTGTGACTACTGCTGAGCAGGGCTCGCACAGCACCAAGGCTCTTCCCAACATTTTCCCCCGCAGCAGGATGGTGTGGTGTCTTGGTTCTGCCAGGACAGGGTTAATTTGGTGCAGCCGGGCTATGCTATACCATGCTAACATCACGCTCCGGGGCTGGTTCCGGTTCAGGGGCCAGTTCTGGGTTCAGCAGTTCGGTGCAGGTGTGTGTGATCGCTCTGTTCCCTCCCTTTGTCCCTGGTATTCCTTATTTCTGTGTATTGCTTCTTTCTTACTGTTGTTATTGCTTTTGTTACTGCAATTGCTTCTCATGTGTTTCTGTATTAAACTTCCCTTATCTCAACTCAAAAAGGTATTTTAAAACTTTTGGTTTTCTTTCTCTGTTTGTGGCCTGCGGTGGGGGGGCAGCGGCAACGAGCTGCCAACAGCGAGCTGCCGTGTCTTTACTAAAGGTGGGCAAGATCTTGGGAGGGGACACAACCAGGACAGCTGACCCGAACTGACCAAAGGGATATTCCATACCATAT
>JAVSBS010017856.1:0-24810 GCA_033124195.1 Coracias cyanogaster
CCGAAAATTCAATCAACAAATGATAACCAAGACTTCTGACAAGCCATAAAGTGAGCACCAGCAAACTGACTACTTAAAAGTTTTGTCACAGGTTTTAATTTCTGTCTCCCTGCAGTTTAAAATAATCTAGTTCCTTAACCCAACTAGCTTTCCCAGAAGCAGAAAACTTCGAACTGTGACAGATTCATATGGACTCCACAGAAGGGGTACAAAGAGGAGGAGGGAATGAATTTCCACCTCATCTGAAGAAAAATACATTTTGAGTAGGGGAGATCTGGAAAAGTAAAGACTGAAGCAGGACAAACAGGTAAATAGTAGGAGGATGCTAGGGATGTTATCAATGGCAAAGGATAGTATGATAATAACAGGGTCATAGAAGTAGGTCAGAGAGTATGGATCTACCTCTTGGATACTACTGCTACACTGCCAAGGCATTTTTGAGGCAGCTTCACCAAGAGCCCAAAACATCACCTACCTGGCTCCTGTCCTCCCTCCTCTCTGTAAGCTGAGTTTTTGACCTGTGTGGCTGAGTGTCAGCCAGCACAGGGTCCCACAGTCTGAATTGTGCCATGAGTTTTATTGTTGCTATTGTTGTTTTTTAAGAAGTGCCTCTGCTACGAGAGCATCATGTACAAGTTTGACCTATATAACAGACCAAGTAGGTCACTGTGTGCACATCGGACCATGACAAATTGATTTTGAACCATCACTTATCTGGCTCTGTTGCTGTCAAGGAGGATACATCAGTGTGATTAATAAATTATTTACCGAATAGATAAAAGCATGCTTCCCCCACCAGAGATTCTGGAGGGTTTATTGTTTTAAGCTGCTGCACTAATTGGGCTGTACATTCACTTGCAGTTCCAAGAGAGATGAACATTAGGCGAACAATGCTCTTTACTGCACATGGTTGTGACACAGCAGAGGCATCCCATGAATGCCTACAACAAATGATGCTCAGTTTAGTGTTCTCTTGGCGCAGCTCCCAGCACCCCCTTCTTGCACCGGTCTCCATCCAGAGCTGCCTCCAGCACAGCAGGGAGAACTGGCCTCATGGAGAAACTGAAGCATTTTACCTCAAGCTTCACTAAAACATGAGGGGCAGCTTTAAGGCTCCACTCTGTAGCCTTCCTCTCTTTATCTCAACAATGATCCTAGATTGCTTCCTATGGGATCTAATCCATCACAGCTGAAAAAGTACCCTAACAGGCAGGAGAAAGAAAAGGGTGGCAGAGTCTTTTCCCCAACTAAGAAGCCTTTGCACCATCCCCCTCTGAACTAAAAAAAAGCCACCTCAAAAAAAGAACAACATCAGAGAAAGGTTAAATAAAATATATTCTGCAGACAATCAGCAGGAAAAAAACCCAGAGGAATCCCTTCCGATCTCAAGGTATGTATCATCTGGGTGTAGAGTGCTGGTTAGTGATACTGACTCCTGAGGCGTTATTTGTACCCTTGGGTAACATAACAGACCTCCAAAGGGGCTTAAAGCAAATGAAGCTCTTAGCAGTTTAATGATTTTTTGAGGAGGAGGAAGGAGGAAAGGCAGAAGAAAGGGAGGGGGAAAAAGGAAAAAAAATAGGGAAACTACTTCTATAATTGTAGCAGCAAGATAGAAGTAGAATGTCTGCCCTTGCCAGAAACTGTTTGAAGCATCCAAGCATTCAGCTTTTTTTTTTTTTTTTCCTTCAGTGTCTTGAAAAACCCTACAAAGGAATCCTGGCTGTGTTGGATTCTCACAGGAGAGAGTCTGACTGGATTTGGGGTTATTGAAGAACCACCGTCCCAGATAAAGATGTATAATGTCCTGGCACTTGAATCTATTAGCCTCTTTCCCGTAGGGTATCCACAAATCCTGATCACTAGAGAAAAAGGCTATATTATAATGATTCTTAATTAGATACAAATGCAACAGATTGATTCATTATTTCCATGTGCTGCTGTCAGTGTTTCACTCCATGTTTTCAGTTTCATTAAGCTAGTATGTTAAATTCCTGTATGAGTTGTCTCTGTCATCTAAGACAGCCCCTCTGCCTCTAGCAACACTTTTTGCCCAAGCATCTTTACTTCTAATTTCTTTTATAAGCCTTATCTGGGGCATTCCTCTTTGCTGCTGTTGTTTTATACTAGAGGACAATTGTTCACCTTCAGAACTTGAGTTTGTCCTCAGTGAAAAAAACTTTTAAGGAAGGGAGACTGCAGTGTAATCTAAAATGCATTTTAATCACTGCAACTAATTATGAAGAGTGGTAAATCAGTAAGGGTCAGAGTTCTAGCACCTCAGTCCAAATGACAAACAGTAGTGCAGCTGATTGTAATGGGATTACTCCTGTGAGGAGCTGCACATTACTTTCACTGAGAGATTCATAGTCTCTTTGAAAAACTATCTGAAAGATCATTAATAAAAGAATAATTAACAAGGAAGCTGAAGCCATTATTTCAAGAATTTCTGCAAACAATGGAAAATCTTCATTTATGGTGGAGACAATGAATCAGGGCAGTGCAAATCTGGGTAGCCCTGTGTTGCTGATTGATACCAACAGGGAAAATTTCATTTTGGGGGCAGGAAGGATAGGAGGAAAAAGAGATCTATTTATAGATATGGGCACTAAATTGATTGTTAAATCAGAGGAGAAAATAAACTTTAAGACAGGAATCACAGAATGGTAGGGGTTGGAAGATCTGGACACCACCTAGTCCAACACATTTGCCAATGCAGGGTCACCTAGAGTAGGTTGCACAGGATCATGCCCAGGCAGGTTTTGAAAGTCTTCAGAGAAAGAGCATGCACAACCTCTCTGGGCAGCCTGTTCTAGTGCTGTCACACTCACAGGAAAGAAGTTTTTCCTTATGTTCAGATGGAACGTTCTGTGTTCCAGTTTGTGACCATTGTTCCTTATCCTGTCAATGGGCACCACTGAAAAGAGACTGGCCCCATCTTCTTGGCACCCACCCTATAGATATTGATAAATATTGATAAGATCCCCTCTTAGTTTTCTTTTCTTCTGGCTAAACAGACCCAGGTCTCTCAGCTTTTTCTCGTAAGAGACATGTTCCATTCCCCTAATCATCTTTGTAGCCCTCCACTGGAATATCTCCAGTAGTTCCTTGTCTCTCTTGAACAGAGGAGCCCAGAACTGGACACAATACTCTAGATGTGGCCTTACTAGGGCAGAGTAGAGGGGGAGGAGAACATGCCTCAACCTCCTAGTCACACTCTTCTTAATGCACCCCAAGGCACCACTGGCCTTCTTAGCCACAAAAGCACATTTCTGGCTCATGGTTAACCTGACATTTTATAGGTATTAAGTGCTTTAATTCGCATGAATTTTGAAAGGAAAGAGATTTTCTCAACCCTCATTTGTTTTGTGAAATAATATCTGAGATTTTTCTATTGCAATAAATGAAATGTTTCTAAGAAGCTTATATTAATTAAACTGTCATTGAACCTAATGTAGGTGACTGTCAAAACCCAACCTGATTCATCAGTTCATCTGGGAAGATTCTCAGATGATAGGAGGGTAGCTCTGAGGTAAAATACTCAAGTGAAGTGCCCGAGGCAAGCAATTCAGGGCTTCCTAGGCTGTTGGTATCCATGCAGTGCTACCAGCGTGGAGCTAGATGTGGCTGTGGTTTACCAGCTCCTGGGCAGTGCTGTGAGAATGCAATCTCACAGGGCTGTGCAGCCCTGAAGGCCTTCCACTAGTGGACATACAAGACATTTCTGCTCTGCACTTGGGGCTGTTGCATTACCCTGAGCAGAACCAAGCCACTGTTGCCTACATTCACTCAAGTAGACCTGCCTGTGATTTCTATCTCTCAGCCTGTCTGTATTATCTCTTTACAGCATGAGTGTACCAAAATCTAGAAAAATTGTTATAAGAAGGCCTATTTTACACATGCTAGTTCTTATACTCTTCTCTAAGGTTCATAATTAAAGATGGGATACGGGACTGGATGGACTACCTGATAGCTGGGCCACTCCTATGTTGGAACACCCTAACTCTTTAAGGAAACAAAAGGCACAGATTTGATTTATTCAGCAGGCTCCATGCAAGCTGTCACAAAGACAAGTTGGGCAAGATTGTGAGGATGTCTGTTTAAGATGTACTTAAAATTCACTCCAACCTGCAAAACAAAAATCAGCAGAGGTTCCCTTTGACTTCCTGACTAAACATCCTCAGGGCTCTGCATTTTAGATGGGTATTTTAAAGAGTGAACCAGATTGAAAAACTACATATGAAGATTCAGTCGCTTCTTTGGCTTCTCCCACACTTACTTATTTTTCTCAGCAACACTACTCTGCCTCCTACATTTTACCATTTTACATTTCTCACTGGAAAAGTGTGAAAGGAAAGTAGTTCATCAGCAGAGAAAACTCTAGTGTGTGATTCCCTCAGCCCTGAGACTTTGCTACGAACATGTGTGGAGATCTGAAATACAGATTCCTGCCACCAATGACTGCCACTTTCACGTGGTGTGACCAAGACCTGTGTTCACACATTTGGAATAATGAGATTGAAAAATGCAAATGAATTTTGCAACCTTCCTGGTTAACAAAACAGCTGAGACACCTGATCTGGATCCCTGAATCCGTCTAACGCGCCAGAGTCTATTAGTACCCCTGGAGGTACTCCCATATTCTTTCCAAATCTCTGTACAGTGTTATATCTTCAGACATACACGGTAGGAAGAAAACATAAAGGTAATGCAAAGGTAAATTCACGTTTTATTCTGTGAAAAGCTTCAGTCAATACATATGGAAAATCTCTGGCCAGGCTTCACATCCAAATCACTCAAAGATGCTTGTGTGTCTATTAGAACCTACTGTATGGGTACAGTGTACAAGTCCTTGGCTATAGATGAAAGGAGAAACTTGATTTATACTGTGAACTTTTGTTACTGATTTCTGTTGCTTACTTTTTAACATGACAATCCAAATTTAAAAAAAAAAAAACAACACAAGACAAATGGCATTTGTAACATTTGCAAAGAAACACCTATTTCTTAAAAATTCCATGAAAACTGTAATTAGGAAAAGGTATCTTCTAAAAAAAAAAAAAAAAGAAAGAAAAAGAAGGCCATGTACTTGATTTTAAATCATGTCAGTTAAAAATGTCAAGTATATTAGTTGTTGTAGTGAAATGGGCTTTTGTCTCTTAAAGACTTGATCTATAATTAAGAGGTTTTGTGGTAGATGATGTTTCTGTATTCAGTTCCCATGGATCCAAATGCTGTTTTCCCTAAAGCTACTGCATCAAGACAAAGGCATGGAAAAAGTGAGCAGCAAGGGGAAAAATATCCAACTGCCGTTATATCTCTTCTTTTGTTTATTATGTTTGACCAGAGAGTTTACCTTTCTTCTTTTTTTAATCTTGATTTTTTTAAAAATCTTTCATTAAAATGCAATGTCCTCTAGTTGATAGTATTTGGGCATCTTTCCCAAGTCTGCCTGACAACATCAATGGTTAGCTGTTGAGCTGCAGTGATCCCATAAGCAAGCTGTCCTCTGGTGTTCTGGCTGCACCTACTATTACTCAAGCAGTGGGAGCCAAACAAATATGACATTTGGATCTTTCTTACTTGTTCTGTAAAGCACCCCACCAAGCCTGGTATATGGACATGCTATACAAGGAGTCGACAATTCCCTGTGATTACACAGCAGGACGTGAACACTGGCAGCAGAGCTGAGAACTTAACTCTGGGGTATACGGGGCTGACAAATGCAGAGACATATTGATCCTCGGCAGTCTGTCTCATCAGCAAAGTAGTAATGGTCTGCATATTAACACAACAGCCTATGAGGTTACAAAAGACAAGGAAGGACGCTGGAGTTTAGTGCCTAGAGGATGAGCATGCTGTGCTAGCTCCACAAGAAGTGCAGAAGGTTAACCAGCCACCGTTGCTTGGCCCAGAGGCCAGCCTTGTCAATGTTTGTTTAAGTATAAGGATTAAAAGTGGCCACCTTTGCTGAAATGTTTGTGCCAGACTGGAAATAGTCAGGGTGAGCAAGTAAATTGCAAACTAGCAAGAGCTAGCAAATTAAGCAAAAGGAAAATAAATTCCACAGATACTGGACAAAAGTATTGGCTAAAAAGTACTGATTACAGAACTACTATTACTTAATGAATGCATATGTCTTCAGCTGGCATCAAGGAGAGAATTAGCTCTTGCTTGGTTCCTAGACATACAGGTGACAGATAATAATTCTCTGCCTTTTAAGTACAAGCTGGATGTATCATTATAATCACCAGTCCAGTGCCAGTCCAGCACCAGGGAAGTGCTTCAATGACACTGAGGAACAGTGCTGCAGTTTTTGCTGATTTTGAGTGATTAATACTGCAAAATGGCCCTTGCACTCATCTTTCCTGCATAAAGTCTGTGTATGTCTGGAAGCTGTGCAAGAATTAGGTTGCACAATCAAAATTTCAGAGAAGTGCCAGTACTTTATCAGTGTACACATCTATCTATTACCTCTAAAAAGATGAGTGTAAAAACACTCAGTTGAACATCATAATATCTTGTGGAATTTCAGATTTCTATAAAAAATCCTGAGCAGACTTAAATATGGCATTGTGGAAGACTGGATTTTGACACACTATTCCTAGGAAAATATGAACACTGAAGCACTACTTTAGCAGTACCATTGCAAGCAATTAATAGTATTTTAAAAGAGAAACATTGGAATACTGTTGTTAAATGATGAATTTTGTCACACGTATGTTATATCTCATTTATTATAATACTATTAAGTACCATGGTTAATGGACAAATAACCCTATGGAATTATTTTATGTCTTCATTATCAGTATCTCTTTCAATGTCACTGATGTGTACTGTTAACACCTTCCATTACAATTTCAGGCTGCACATTCAATATGTCAAAATTTCTCATGAAACAGAAATTCTGTTTCCCAGGAAACCCCAGAGTATTTTTCTGTATGTTTTTTCTACTTTTTCTATTTGCTTTTGTTTATTATTTTCCTAGAGATTTGTAGGCAGAATCTTGTGTAGGTTGTCTGGACTCCAGGGTGAAGAGGTCTTCAGGCTATTTGCAGGATGTCTCAAAACATGTTTTACATTTATTGGAGACATATTTGTTCTTTCATAAAAAAAAAAAAAAAAAAAGGGATTTGAAAATTAGGAAAGGTGAAAAAATTCTTTTGTATGTCACAGTAATCCTGGCTGATAGTTGGGGCTCTTAGTCACCACATAAATACAACTTATCAGCATTAACAGCTTGGTACACCTGGGATCTAAATTAACTGCTTAGTACTTTATGAGGACATTCTGCACTAGATGATGGAGACAAAAGAAGAGGAATTCAACAATTTATTTGTAATTTTAGTATCATAGTGCATCACTGATATTCTTGCACTTCTGAGTGCCAGGGATAGTGGAAAGAAACTAGAAATATTAAAAAAGACCATATTTAGGCCTACTGAATACCATTTAAATTCATCATACTCCTTACAGTCTCTGCTGTCTTCTGAACTGATGAAACTCAAGGGCTGCCTTTAACTGTCATGAGGAAGGGAAAGGCTCTTGAAGCAAGTGGGCATGGAAAAGAGGGAGCAGTTTGACACCAAACCATCACTCCCCTGTGCAGACTTCCACAGAGGAGCAGAGGCCTCATTTCAGCATAGGAAAGATATGGTTCTGTCAGTACAGTATGTGGTGCTGCTCTGCCCACATGGGATCTGGAAATATCTTCCTGATATCAGTCTATTTTGAAGAGAGATTTTTTAAACAGCCAAGTCATAAATGTCCTCTAGCCTCTACATACTGCTCTGGTCCATTGATTCAGTGGCAACATCTCAATATAACCGAGGCCAAAATCTGCCCTCTTAGGATAGCACGGATTTTCAAATTGCATTTCTATTATGGGCTTTAATCATAGTCTTGACATTTTCTCTATGCGTTCTTGTGCCTAAATGATTTTTTTTTCTTTTCTTTTTATAGTTGCAAGGAACACTGCAGAGTCAGTTGGATCAATTGCTACATTATAGCCAATAATATTGATTCTACTGTATTCAGTGAGGCAATACCCAGCACTGAAAATGTTAATATTCAACACTTATCACATTATTAGACATATTGATAGTAACAAAAAATAATTAATAATTTAAAGTTCAGTTGGAATTCTGACAAAGTAGGTTAGTTGCACATTCTGAGGCAAAATCAAGGCTCAGACAACATCCTATTTCACAGCTTTAAGGACACATCGGAATAATCATAAAACATGAACTCCTGTCGATTGTCTGTTAGAAGTCTGAAAAGCAGTTAAAACCCAGTTGTAATAAAAAAGCCCTGAAATATTTTGGGTTTATTTTGTTTTATTTTCTTTAATTTATGAAAACCAGATTGTTTTCCAGTGGTAGGAACAGAAACCCACCCCAGTTATAAGAGGCATTTACAGTGTTCCTTCCACATGGGGTGGCTGCTACCCTGAGGATGGTGAAGTCTGTCCCTAACAACAATGTATATCCCTTGGTAAAATCTCTGTATTATTTTGCTTTTACATGAAGCACAGACACTGTGTATGCTGACACCATTACCAGCAGCACAGGACACTGAAGCAGGAAGAGGGAGTGCACTGACCCTGCACTGTAGCCATCCATCAGTGGGGCTGAACCCAGATTTACAGAGACAGAAAGTGACATCTGAAATCAATAAGGAGCACACAGGAAAAAGTCACGAGGACTTTTACAAGTAAATGGCCACTTTTCCAGATGTGTAACAACAAAATATTCTCATTTTGTTTCTCTTCCTTGCTGATGAATAACCCGTGCTGTTCTTGTTTTGTGCAATATTGTTCTTTTAAGCTGTTGCACGCCCATACATGTCAAATACATGCATACTGAATTATAAGTACATACATACACACAGAAAGTGTACCACAAAATTTTCTATCACAATTCCCAGCAGCTAAGAAGCATTAAACCTGTCACCGAATCAGGTGACAGCCCTATGGTTACAGACTTGACTCAAACTAAATGATATATTTTCTTCCATGTCCTTGTTTTTAATTCTTTGTACAAAGAGACCTGCTAAAACAGTGTCCTCACCTCAAAAAAGCCTCCAAGCCAACCCAAATATAGAAATATTAGTAGTTTTTTCAAAATGCAAGAGATTTATGCCATTTTTCATTCCTCTGCCAGTCTTATCTGTAACTTACCCTTTGTCTTTGCAGAGGTTTAAAGCAGTCATTTGTGAGCTAACAGGTAGTAGGTAGCTCTCCGCCTGAAAAAGCTGCCTGCAACCTCAGACTTCTTTAAATGGGAATGTATAGCTGGTCTCCTGCATGCAAAATAAAGCAGGTGCTAAAATATTAAACTCTACCGCTGTCCACTATTCATTGCATCCAACTGGTGCTGTCAGAAGCAAGCTGCTTGGCTAACCAGGGTCTGTGATTTAGTGTGACATCTCAACTCTAATTACTCCCTCTTCCTGATTCATTTTCTCAACCTCCAATTTTCAAATTCAGAGAGCCTGAATTCAAGGTGCTATGGGTACGATTTTGTGCAAGAGAGCTAGAAATGCAGTTGCCTCTGAGTGCAGATTGCACCTTGGGACCCTTGAAATGATTTGCTACAAAGCTAAGTCTTTCAAGGGGCAATTTAACCTATTCTTGGGTGTCTTGGCAGATTCATCAAGTCTTGTATACTAAGCATGGGTGTCACACAGCCGGCTCCTACCCTAACTGTCTGTACAGGCTGCTGTCACCCACATAGCCTTTCTGCTGCTCTGTCCCATCTGCCAGGCACAGGTATGCCTTTTTCTGGCATGAAGGATCACAAAAGTGATGGTACTGGTATTATTCTCCCAAGCAATGCTGCGTTCAGGTTTGTAACATGTCATGCAACAGGGCAGCCCCTGACTTCCCTACTGCAGACTGGGACCATGAGCAAACCACAAATAACAAATTTCAAAGAAAATAATCAGAAACATTTTGAATAAATATACTCCACTGCAAGGTTAACCTGGCCATATACCTTACACTTCACCAAGAATAGTCCCCAATGCCCTATGTATCAACAGCATAGGCAATAAGAAACAACGGCATTTTAAAAACTGTCTGCAAGCTGCTATTTTCTCTTGCAATATGATTTTCTGTGTTGAAGAAAGTGAACATATACCTTAGTAAAGTATTGTAATCTTTTGAAATTTGCCAGTGAAATCAGAAATAACAGAGACTTTCTTTTTGGAAAGAAGAGGGGGAATAAACCTTCTACTTTCTTTTATTTCTTGTTTATTGTTCAGAGGAGAAAGTCAAAACTTGAAAGCATTTCCCATCAAAATGAAAACAACCTAAATGATTCTGCTACCTGAGAGTTGTTAGTTCATTGCAAATGCCTCCAGATACCAAAGTATCTCACTTAACTGTCACAATCCTCTTCGCAAGAACTACAGCCCAATGAAGCACTGAGCACCTGTCTACTACTTCCTGAGTAAACCAACCTGCCTCCCCTTCTGCTAGGAATATTTTAGGGTGCATGCAGCCAATTTCTCACCAAATAATAAAAAAAAAGTCATGAAGCTGCAGTGGCAAATTCTGATACCAAAAATTTTATCTACAGAGCACAACAATCAGCTCTGGATGCCCTCCACCCTCTCTTTCTTCAGATAGGAGTGGGCCTTCTTTGTAACCCATAAATTATTATTTTGTTTAGCTGTCACCACTGCCACATGCACTGGGCTTACTAAGGAGTGTGCGTAGGATGGAGAATTTCTCTGAGAACAGTGAATCCCTTCTGGTATCAACAACAATTCCTATAAACACGGAAATTGAAAGCAACTGAAGAAAAGCTGGACAACTCAGGTCTGTACCCTTCATCACTTGATGGACACCTAAGCCTTTGCAGCTCTTATCTATGAATATTTTCTTTGGCAATCCATGATCTCAATCCATGGATGGGTGATTTGCACACAGTTTGCAAATTAATTGTCTCTAATAATGGTCCCAAACTAGAAACACAAAACATGGTGTCAGCATTTCTCCAAGACCAAGACTGCAGGTTTCCAGTATTTCCTCCTCTATGTGGGACAACTCACAGGATGTTCTTTCTCCTTTTTTGTTATTTTTCTTTTTCATTCTTATTTCCTTATTGTCTTTCTCTGTGAGTTCACTGATCATGTTTCCCATTGCAAAACACTGATTTTACAAACAAATATTGACAGTAACTTCAAATTGAATGGGTCAAATTTTCTCTTGGGGCAAATAAAAATAATTCCTCTACATTGAATTAAATTTTTTATCATTATTTAGTAAGTTCAATCTGCTACTCCTAAGGATTTAGTCAAGATAAGGGCCCTTTTCTGCTGTACATTTTACAAATATACAACAATATATTGTTCCTGCTCCAGACTATTTATTGTCCAGATAAACAAAGAACAAGGCAAAAGCGAATAATGTACAAGGAAGTAAAAAAGAAAGAAAAAAACCCACCATCAGTTGTGGTACTGGGTATTTATATTGTTTAGGAACAGGATTGCATTTTTGTTACCAGATCGGAATGTACAAGCTTCTCTCTTGGTGTTTAGTCCTATTAAGGCAAGTAAGAGAGACATCTATGCCCATTTTCTGCTACATATTTACTTTGTGCAATGGCTTGTGAAAGAAAATGCTGACTGTTTTTTCTAGCTCTGAAGTCTTTTCACAGTGTGTGTGGGAAACAACAGAGACTGAAATTTAATGCAGTTGCTGAATTTACAAATACCTTTAAATCTCAAACTATATCACCATTTTAAACCTTGGACAGTGACAAGGGGCTGGGTAGCTTTATACAGCCTTCTCCCTGGTGTCAGTCCTAGGATGGAGTTTCTGGATGTCTCTGATGTGCATTCACCAGCCTCTGGTCCCCATGGGAGGAAAGCGGCCATAGCTGTTTGCAGCAGCTGAGGTACCGTGAGTTTGGCATGGGGCATGGGGCCACTGTAATTTCTGTTCCCCAGAGGAATAGAAATTGTCTTCCTCAGGCAAGGCAGAGGTCTTCTCGGTGACCCTTGATGACGCTACCACTCTGTTGTGAATCACATGAGAGCTCACAAAATGCTTTGCATTTACATTTCTAGCTGGAAATACTGGAGGAGAAAGCTACCTTTTCCTTTTCGTGCTCCAAAATCTGTCTATTACATACATCAGGGAAGTTCTCTGGTGTTTGAAACCAGCACTGACTCAAGATCAAATCTTAAACTAAAAAACTAGTAATATGTTCATTGTAACCTGCCTAGTCTTTGTTATTGTGTGCCAGCCTGTATGTATATAAGCTTGACTAAAGACCATAAAGCAAATAATTTAAAAAATCTATTATTTCTTCCTTTTTCAACAATGTTGTACAATATTACATGATTTCTAGAGGGTACTTAAAAATAAATTATAGTGTGTTTTCTTCACATTCTTGGTTGCAAGTGAACTACCAAGCTTAGTATTGCCCTCTGTAAATACTATTCCAAATAATCATGAAACATCCTATAATTCAATTATAAATAACCTTTGAGAACTATAGAATGTTATATTCTAGGCTGGTGACACAAACAGATGTATTCACTGTTGTGAGGGCAAAATTAAACCTCAAAGAAACCCAGCGTTTTCACTTGCTTTTGTGCCTCTGTGCAAGAAAAAGACAATGAGCCTATATAGCCTGTAACACTCTCTGTAGAATTAGTCCTCAAAAAACCACAACATCAAAACAAAACAAACAAATCAGTATGTTTCCCATTAAAAAAAAAAAAAAGAAAAAAAGAAAAGGAAGGCCTTTACTCAGCAGTGGTTGAGATTTAGATATGCAGGAAGAATTAACAACTACTGCAGGAAAAGCTGCATTTTTCTGACACTTACTACAAAAATCATGAATCATGATGTGCTATTTTTAAGGATGGTGTTCTACCGTTACTTATGTTTTCTTCTGAGGCCTGATCATCTTGATGAGTGGTGCAAGAAGCCCTCTTTGAACTCCCAAAGGGTAAACCAGGGTTTTACAATATATGGAAATTGGGTAAATCAATGGGGCAAACGTAACATGGGGAAATGGAGTGTTCTTCATCAGATAACCAAAAGCTCAACAAATCTGTGCTTAAAACAGACATTTTTAATCAAATTTTGTCCTAAGAGACAAGATAAAAAATCAGAAAGCAGAGTAAGCAGACATTCAAAATACAAAGGCACTGTTCTTGCTGTGGTTTAGACAATATTTGGGGTGTTCAGATGAAAAAAAACATGTAGCATTTAAAACACACAGGATGAAGACAGGGTTAAAATTTTATATTGTAAGTCAAAGCTTAGAAAGAAGCCAGTAAGTAGCACCCAGGGTTGTAGTAGGTTAATGGTGGTGAGAGAAATTAAACAAGGTGGAAAGTTGTAATTTGACAGACTCCTCCCATTACATGGTGTGGAGCACACACATTACTAACCCACAGGCTCTGCCCCTTGCAGCATCACCTCCACCTTGGTGTGAGGTTCCTACAACTGTGAGCCTGAGATTGTGGACATCTACTAGGAGACTACTCATGAGTGTGAGCCTCACAAGGATAGGTAGCCATGCAGGGCTCAAGGAAGAAGCCACCTGAAACTACTTGTGTCATGAGAGCAGAAGAAAGCTGTATGCTTTTTGATAAGATGTGCAAATAGATAATTAAGCACAGGATAACATCCTGGGCTAGGTGGATTTGATTCCTAAAAAAGCCTGGGTGAAACCTCACAAATATGTCATCTTGGGTGTCACTGTGGCAATCAACACCACACTGATTTTTTAGCTCTGTCACCAAATGGGAAGAATAAAATTGATCATCTTCTCCTTATATCTTTGATAAATAAGTGCTACTGTTTTCCTGAAAACACCTGTTCCCTTCCTACATATCTTCTTGGGTGATTTTTTAAAGAATTTTTTGCCTGAGAAGCAGCTGAATTCCAAATCCCAGGTCACCTGCCATCTGTTTGCAGAAAACGAGCTAGTTAATTTTGGGAATGCTAAAAAAGAGTTCTAAAAAACCTCTTTCACATTGATGCTCCCTGACACTAGAAGGCAAGGCATATGGGGGAGCAGCATTTGGTGGAATAATTTTATTTGTGGTATGAAAAACTGGATAAAAGTGAGGACACATGATAAATGTTAAAGGCTGATTCAATGATCGTCTTTTCCCTTTTGGACTATTATTACCTACATATTGCGCAGCTGGTACTGACTACCAGTAACGTGTGCTTAGCTATTTTAATATTAACTTTTGGAATAGGGTGACAGAGACTCCTTGTTTCGTGGTTTGTGTCTCTGTAGGTGTTTGTAACTTTGCAGCTTTCCATCTGCAAGCAAACTTATGCTCACTTCTGGGCACAGCTTTGCCAGGAAGACACCAATAAGCTGAAAGGAGCTTGGAGAAAAAGAACAAAAGTTATTGTGAGGCTTGAAGGAAATGATATATAAATGAGATAAGTATGCACAGCTTGACTAAACAATGACTAATTGCTAGGGCACAATAACAATTCTGAAAGGAGTCTTAATTGATTTATCTGAAGAATGCTCAAGGCTTCTTTTAAGATGCTTTACTCTTAGAATTATTTATCTGTCTAGGTTAAGGGTACAATTGAAGACTTCTGTCCTCATTCGATTGTTGAAATTAGGGAAAACTAAACACAAGCAGATCCATAAGCATCACAGGGTTATTCAGGTGCCAGTGGCTTTTAAAATATTCCTGTGTGAATAGTCCTGTGTGTCACCAGAGGAAGCTAATGGGTGTCCTAGAGTCTCAGACAGTGATAAACAAAGACATTAAATGATAATGGTTGCAGGAGTCTTAACAGTGAATTAGTCTAATCCAATACAGAGAAATGCCATGTGAATTGCTGTATACCAAGGAGCAACAGCCATGAATTCTGGATAAGGTGCCTAGCATAAAATATGCAATGAAACTTGTTAAATGTGGGGAGAAATGATATGGTATTCCTTCCCAAAAGTTTAAAACATTAGTTAATAACGCTCAGTCTTGGTATAAAATGCCATAGCAGCACTGTGTTGATTTGCATTAACTGAAGTTCTGTCCCTAGATTCTTTAAGAAAACCTAGAATGAAACTATAATGAATTTATTTTTGGAAGGACACCATCTGGTGTTTTATTGCTAACCGACAAGAAGTAGGAAAGGATAGTCTGACTGCCAGTTGCAAGAGCAGTGCAGGATTTGCTTTTAACAGGGGCTAGTGAAGATGTGGTTAAGCAAATACCTCTTTTTAAGAGTTTCCCTCATGAACATCTACAACCTGTAGATGAGCTCAAACAAAATCCAGTGACCTGGATATCATAAACAGTCTCTTTTTAAAAGTGGTGTAAACTAGGAATAATGGCACAATTCTGTCACGCTTCATAAGCAAATTAACCCCCTGTCTGTATCTCTATTGTGCCTAACCAATCTTCTCCATTTAATGGCTTCAATATTTCTGTTGATTTTAAAGCTGGTTCTGAACACAAGCTCAGCCACCTTTCAGGATTCATATCTCAGTGCGAAACAGAGGAACTTGAATCCTTGCCTGGTTGTTGATTTCATTGTCATTTCATTCTCTGACTCCCTTCATTTTTATCCATGACTCTTTTTCTAAACTATAAATCATTTTTCCAGTTTTTCCAGTGTATAATTATCTGTAGAACAGTCCTTCATACCACACTGCAACACAAGCAAAGTAAAGGTAGCTTTTCTGCAATTCTGATGATTAAATTCGGGAAAAGAACATTTAAGATGTGATTTTAATTTTTAAAATATTTTAAATATTTCAGATGCATCTCTTTTTCATTCCTATTCAATAATTTTAGCAGAGCTTTTAGGTAGAGACATCAGAAAAAGGGACAGCAGAACCTTCTGAGAAAGATTAAATGAGGGTGTTCCACAAGGAACCCAGTTTGTTCTTCAGCTCAAGCAACAGCCAGTCACAATGCAAATGCCAAAACAGTGTCTGAGGAGATAAGCATGAGTGTGAGCTCTTTAGAATGGGAGAGCTAAGAAAACAGAATGATTTTTTAATTTTCCTATATTTATAATGAAATGCAGATATGACTGAATAGTGGGGCTACAACAGAAGGAGGGAGCACAACTTCTCTTATGGAAATGCACATTAGAGGTTCAGCAAAATAATCTTTATTTCAAGACTTTTTTTATTTCAAGACTATTATTTTTTGTGATTAGCAAGCATGAGTTGTAGGATGTAGTAAGAATAAGAGCAAATGTGAGAGCTGATCTCAAGTCTCCTCATTTGCTTGTGAAGTATGAGTTTCTCTGAGGAGACAAGTGTTTTTCTATTTTCCACCAGCAAGGGCTGGGTAGCTGGTCTTTCTGCTGCTGGAGCCCATCTCCATTCATCTCAGGCTGCAGTTTGGTGCAAGGGCCCTCACTGAGGACTGGCAGCACAGAGCAGCCAGTCCAAGGTTTGAACAGGGACATTGTGGCTATGTCAGGCTGGATTTTCTGACATCTGTGGAGTTGTTCTCAGCTGAGAGTAGAGAGGGGGACGTGAAATTCTGAGCTGGATTTGAAGGCATTTCCTCTGCAAGAGCCCCCCAAATCATGGCTAGCTCAGCTGACTCTACAAGTACTGCTATGACAAAATACGTACTCTTCTTTCCACTAGACAGTGGTCTCAGGCTGTTTGGAGTTAAATTATGTTTAGTTGCCAAAGAAATGCCAGACCTCAGGAGTTATATGCAGTCAGGTGACTGTGTATGACTTCTGGTTTCTAAGAAACAGTACATAAAAATAATCCCATAGCTTCAACATTAAGACAGTTAATACTTTTATTGCCTTTATTTCTATTAATGTTCCTTGGAAAATATAATGTTAATATACAACTGTAATTACAGTAGGTCTGCAATTATAAATAAGGCCATAAATATTTCCTTAGTCAGATTCCAGAATACAGAAAGCAACATGCTTGCTCTTCTGTATTAGTGTACTTAAAAGGAGATAGTTCTGATGGAAAGCAGCCACATAGAGAGTGAAGTGAATAAGGTAAACAGAGCCTTATGTATGTCTCTCAGTGTCTTTTGACTCCAAAATTCACAGCCAAGAAACATAGGACACAAAGAATATCTTCCTAATGGCGGACACAGAGAATTTCAAGCTCCACTGTCCATTTGAACACTGAAACAGGAGCTGTGGGCAAGTGCAGTTGGGAACACTGGTCCTCGTCAGGCAGCTAGGGTACGATTACAGTATAACTCCTTCACGTGGCTGTAGTTCCATCTAATGAGCCTGTTGAGACCAAGGTGTATCAGCTTGGGCACCACACAGGACCAACAAACGGAAGCCAAACTGAAGAAAGAGCTGGTGAGAAGACATTGCACTGCTCTGCATTAATAAATTAACTGGTTCAGGTTTCCACTCTCTGCATTCCACTTGTTTCAGTGCACTCATCACCATGTAAATAGTGTGTCCTTGGCCAGTTTGTTTCACTTCTCTGGCCTTCAGCTCACCATTTGCAAAATAAGTGTGCCGCCAGAGCTCAATTAACAAAGACAACAGAGAGGTAGGACAAACCAAAGAAAGTGAAAATGTAGATAGTTGAAGCCATGTGCTGCAACAACTGTATAATAAGAGGCTGGATGCACAGAAGATCCGTGATGGTGTTGACTGAGAAGTGTAGGGATTCCTGAACTAACCTGGAGCTGAGGTGTTCATTCCACCTTGCACCATGACCACTAAACCGTGTCCTGAAGTGCCACTTCTACTCATTTTTTTGAACACCTCCAGGTTTGGTGACTCTACCACTTCCCTGGACAGCCTGTTCCAATGCTTGACCACTCTTTCATTTAAGAATTTTTTCCTAACATCCAATCTAAACCTCCCCTGGTGCAACTTGAAACCACATCCTCTTGTCCTATCACTAGTTACTTGGGAGAAGAAACCAACACCTACCTCTCTACAACCTCCTTTCACGTAGTTGTAGAGAGCAGTAAGGTCTCCCTCAGGCTTCTCTTCTCCAGACTAAATGGTCCCAGTTCCCTCAGCCACCCCTCAAAAGACATGTTCTCCAGACCTCTCACTATCTTTGTTGCCCTTCTCTGCATCTGCTCCAGCACCTTAATGTCTCTCTTATACTGTGGCACCCAAAACTGAACACAGTAATCAAGTGCAGCCTCATCAGTGTCGAGTACTGGGGCACCATGACTTCCCTACTGCTGGTCACACCGTTTCTGATACAGGCCACGATGTTCTTGGCCTTCTTGGCCACCTGGGCACACTGCTGGCTCAAGTTCAACTGTCTGTCCACCAGCACCTCCAGATCTTTTTCTGCCAGGCAGCTTTCCAGCCACTCTTCCCCAAGCCTGTATTGTTGCATGGGGTTGTTGTGACCCAAGTGCAGGACCCAGCACTTGGCTTTGTTAAATCTCATACAATTGACCTTGGCCCATCAATCCAGCCTATCCAGATTCCTCTGCAGAACCTTCCTATCCCTGAGCAGATCAACACTCTCACTCAATTTAGTGTCATCTGGAACTTACTGAGGGTGCATTCAATCCCCTCATCCAGATCATTGATAAAGATATTAAACAAGACTGGCCCTGAAACTGAGCCCTGGAGAACACCGCTGGATAGTAAATGGATAGTGGTTTACTGTATTGAGAAATATTGTGATTGAGATGACCAAATACATGATGCTTAACCACGAGTGATAAAATATTCTTGTATTGCAAAGTACCTTATGAGAAGCAGTAGATGCAGCAAAAAAGGCAGATCTCTTGCTCCAATCTTTTTTTTTTTTTAAATGTCTCAAAGGTTGGGTTTTGTGAAGGAGCCTGAAGGTACCTAAATTAAGTTCAGTTAGACACTAAGTGTAGTCTTTCTCCATTTTAAGAGTGGTGACTTGTAACAGAAAGACTTCTCTAGAAGTGGATTTCTTTTTTTTTTGCTTTGTATCTGAGTACATATGTAAGCCGCAGCCTTTGCAGCAAAGGCAAAAGTGAGATATACTGTCAACCCTGGAAAAATGGTTAAAGAGAAAACATCTTCCAATCACTGGGTGATTTAGGAGGTTATATTTAATCCTCAGTTCAGGATTTATGGTCATACATCATTATACATTGTGTGCACATAACAAGAATGTTATCCAAAAGCCAAGTCAGAGAAAGAATAGGTGATGAAGAGAGAGAATTCTCAATATCCTGAACTATGATTAGGCTGGTGGGAGTGCTGCTGTGAGAATTAAATTAACAACAAAAGTAACTTGGTTTTATATCTTCTGAGTAATTCTGTACATTCTCACTTTGCTGTTACAGCTAGCTGTTAACACCTTTTTCTTGATAATTTATTCAAATATCCCAAAGGGTCAGAGAAGAAAATTGCACTTGCTTTCTTGGAACCAATAATGAAGATGGGATCAGTTAATGCAAAACAATAAGGTATTTTAACAACAAATGTTCTGCATATTAAATCGATGACATTTTTAACCATTCTTTCCAAAACTGGGGAATCTGGACCACATTGATGTTTATAGGCTTTCTGTTACAGATGTAACATGTCTGCTTAGCCTCCTCATTCAGCCTGACATTCTACTTTGCTTTGGAGCATTCTTCTTTCCTTCTTTGAAACACGGGGCACAGTCTCACAGACGTACTAGAAATTCCCTATTTTGTGGCTGGACACTTTCCAAACTCCCAAGCATTCTTCTGCAACTGCAGGTTCTTGGCCTTTTTGGTCACAAGGTGACAGATAAGCATGGAAAGGAAGTTAGCAGAGACATTTCTAAATTAATTTGACTGCCTGCAGTCTCCAAACAAACAAGACTTAGATATTTTTTAAAACAAAAGTTCCTAATGTCTTGTCTTACCCTTGCTATGACACCAGGAAGACCTCACTTCTCAGGCCAGGTGGATCCTCCAGCAAGTTGTCCTTATGTATCAGTGTCTCCCATTGCAGCACAGCACAGCACCCTGCTCTTAAGACACTTTTGTCCTCTGTGCTTGTACTCATATGGACAGTGACTTCAGCCTACATCAGAACTTTCCCCAGATCTCTATTAGCATCTGTATAGAAAGAATATTTTTTCTACAGGGGTGGGCCATCAAGTAAGAGGCGGTGAAAAGCTCCTTTCACGCCTTCTCAATGTTGATCTTCAATAAGGCTTCAAGAATCTTCCCTGCATAGAGCAGCTGCCTTAGCTGAATTCAGTGCAAAATGTTAATTTAATATAGAGACATGCCAGTCTGTCACAGCAGTTGGATCAGTGCTAGTGGAAGGGAAGGTTTTGTATTCTACTCTGCTGCAAGCTGCTTTTCCAATTGCTCCATCTCCTATTTCTGATACCTCTTATGGGAGCAGAATCAGGGTATTTCAGTTGAAGTCAGTAGCTACTTGATAGCTAATCCCTACCAGATCTATTAATTCCAGTGGATTCTGAATTCCGACTTTTCCAAATCAATCTCGCTGTTTAGAAACTCTTGTTTGGTGTCTCTGGGTCTGGTCTGTGAATATCGCATAAGGGAAAAGGGTTGTGCAAGTGTAAGCACTCTGTTAGCTTCCTTAATTCTGCTTCTTTTGCTTGTGATTATTGTAAAAAACATACAGCCCAATCAATGAAACATAATGTGAAATGTATTATCAGCTATACAAAAGAGATTCAGTACAGAAGCTGTTCCTTCACGCTGGGAAAATACAATTGCTCTTTCTACGTAGTAATGTTTCAATTGGAAAGAGAGATCTAAAGTAAAACAACAGAATAAAAAGTATAAAAGTATCCTTCATTTGACCTTTTCCAAGGCATATTACATCATACGTTCATGCACTGGTGATCTTTGATTTTCTTTTCATGATGTTTTATTTGAAACAGTTTATGAAAAAAAATCTATGTTTATTGAATACTACACTGTGGTTGATTCTGATGTCAAGCTGCAGCCATCACCTTAAATTTTGTCTCCCTAAGTGGAAATGCTCATAAACAATATCTGATGTTTAAATCTTCAGAATAAACTTGATTTTGCAAATTAAGAAAAAACCTTGGGTGATACTGCTTCAGTTAAAAATGAATAGGCTTTTTTGTAAATTTTATAAAATAGATTACTGTAAACTTCCACCCAAGGATGGAAATATTCCTTAGCTTTTCTTGCAGAAATACTAGTTGAGCACCTCAGAGGACTCTCAGCACTAGTGAATAAATTCCAAGGATGGTCTTCTATCAGAGAAGTACTCCAATGGTAATGCATGATTCCCAGGTGACTTCCAACAGTCATGATTGTAACACAATGACTGTGTCATTTAATTAGCAGTAGGATTGCACTACCTGAAGATGGATGGGCTGGCAGGTGGTGTTGTTACGGAAATTTCTGGGATGATCTGGGATTTCTATTCATATTCACACTGTACAAAAAAAGAGCAGTGAAACCTCCAGCAAAGTCTTGTCATCACATTACTGAGATTCTTTATTTAAGCTCTTCTTCCCCTTGCCTTGTGGTTCTTGGTGAGGATGAGGATTTTATCAGCATTTTTAGTAAGGGCAATTTGCCAGCTTCCACATAGTAGTATATCTCCCATGTTATGGATGCAGAAACTGGAGAGAAATTAAATTATTTCCCTAAAATCAAACAGACAGTCAGTGGCAAAATAAAGACGGGGTCACCTATCAGGTTAGAGTCTCAGAAAGCCTTATCCTTCACTGCAAATGGCATATAATCTTTCCTGTCCTTTAAATTCAGTTTTCTCAAAATGCTTGCTTTACAGAGATCCATCCATTAATTTTCAATAACATGACTGTGAGTCCTTAGAAGGAAACACAGGAAGGTCCTGCAGGAAGGAGAGGACCTGTAAACTCACTTTACACAGGATCCTAAGGATAGATGGCATTCACTACATTTCTAGCAAGACAATACTATCAAACAGTTGCGTTTTCTTTGTCATTATTCATGCAATCAATGTCTTTTACCAGGTCTGTGCTGTCAGGGTTATTAGCTGTTCTCAGGTGTTAGGTTTGTTAAAAGACAGGGAATTAATATAATTCATGGTATCGACTGCAAGTACCTTGGCTATTCTGTGTATAATTATCTTAATAATTAATGGGTCCATCTATGCTTCACAACAGCATCACTGTGAATCTTCATGACCAGGCAGTCATGTTGTCTCCTTGCCCTCTTATATAGAACACATAACAATTTTTGCTTGGAATGGTAAGTATAAAATCTTCCGTTTCTCTAAACTGGTGTAATTTCACTGAGAAAACATAAATAGAAAAATTAAAACTCTCGTTTGCATAAGAGTAAACGAGTTCTATGTTATGTGTAGTTGGCTTAGCATGCTTGGCTAAATGCTGACCTTGCTTACAGCAAATTAAGGTAGGAACAGCTCCACTATGGGGAAAGAGTTACAGGAACCGGTTATAGAAGTACAGTGTAAAAGATGAAGAGGGGAAAACAAGGAAGAAAAAGACCAACAGGACAAACTAGGTTGCTCAATGAGCCTGTGGCAAAATCAAAACAAGGGACAGATTGGCACTGAAGAAGAACTGCCATTGTTTCCTTCACAAAGAGGTTGGGATCTCTCTCTGCTTCACCATGAGGAATCTTAAGAATTATCGTGAAAACATCCATACCAAGCACAGGCTTTACTGCCCCACATCTGTCAGTTGTATTATTGTGAGCAGCAAGTTAAGAATTATTTGTAGAATTATTAGATATATTAGGTGGAAAAGTCTAAATATCAATAAATTGTAAAGGAAAAAAAAGTATTAAAAGATTTGAGAGGAAAAACATTACTTGATAACAGCATCTATACCATTTTAGATAAACTTATTGCTGATGTTTTGTATTACTTCTGTATTTTCTTTACAATTTTTTTACATGTACATGTTATTATTTTCTTACAATTAGACATTGGTGATAATTCACTGAATATGGGAATGTCGAACTTGCCATCGTGGATCTAATAGTGGCTTAGAGTCCAATACCTGATCTGATACTGGATGGTTGCTTCAGAGTTGTACTAATTACAACCAGTGCCTACAGACAGAGTATACAGAAACATAAAGCAAAGGAATCCAGCGAGAATGAAAGGAAAGGCCATTAGGCAATACCCCACAAGTCAATTCCTCCATCTCTGAGAAAGTGCTATCACATAAATGTTATTGTTCCCATTTAGGACTCGCTTATTGCTTGCACTTAGGACTAATTCAGCAAATCACTGACATGCATTAAGTCAATGGGGTTTAAATATAAGTTTGAATGTTTTTCTGATTAAAGTCTTTATGTCTCTCTAAGTTATTGCAGAATCCCACCACTTAAGTGCAGAGGAAATCCATCAACATAATGGACAGCAGAAGTGGACTCAACACAGAACAAAATACAGTAATCCTGAATTAGAAAAGGGTAGATTTAGGTTGGACATTAGGAAAAAGTTCTTTAATATAAGGGTGGTTGATCACTGCAACAGGTTGCCCAGAGAGGTAGTGGAGGCCCCATCCCTGGAGACATTCAAGGTCAGGCTTGATAGGGTTCTGAGCAACCTGACCTAGTTAGAGACGTCCCTGCTTATTGTAGGGGGTTGGACTAGATGACCTTTAGAGGTCCCTTCCAACCCAATAGTTTCTATGACTCTATTCTATGAAACCGACAAATGAGAAAAGAAACAATTCTACATTGGATAGAGAGCAAGACGATTTCTGAACCCAAAAATTAACAGAGAATGGAATTAAATTCAAAGAATGGAAATGTAGTCCCACTGATCTCCCTGGAGATAAAGGGAATAAAATGTATGAGATACTTTAAAGAGCAAAAGGACTTAGAGAACAAATCAGAAGATATAATATATTTCTATCTATCTATATTTTAAGGATAAACCATGGAACTCTGTGGCAGTTAAGGAGCAATTAAGGAGGAAAAAAATATACATATAAGAAAGAACCTAAGTGGATTCTTGGCACTGGTTTCTTTTTACTCCAAAGGATGCCTGCACGTAACAGGCCTACTTTTTCAGATAGTAATGATGAGGCACTTTCAGAGATTGTAGTATCAACAAAAAAATGGTGGAAGAAGCTGATGGAACAAAGAGCAGCAAGACATCAACACTGCTGTGTAAAAGGAACCATAGAGTAATATTCAAGGTAGTGGAAAAGACAGCACTGTTTAACAGGTTCTCCGTTCTGCCATTAATACATTGATATTCAGTTATAATCATAGGCTAAAAACCAGAATATTAGAAGTAATTATTTTTTTTACCTCAGCTCCTAGCAAAGATCAGGCGTTTTGTTATTATCGCACATTTGTAATAGCTCTTTGTACAGTCTTACAATGATCATAATGATCCTTTCTGATGCTACAAATTACAGAAAATATTAGTGATATATACCTTTGAAAGGATCTGATAGTCTACGGTTAGTAACAGCATATTGGGCTAAGCAAACCATTCGTCTGCCTTTTAGGACAATTCCTACATGTTTAAATTGTCACTCATCTTGTGTATCATGTTGGTATTCTTAATGTCAACTATATTAAAAAAAAAATCAGAAATAACAACATAATGTTGTAAAACCATAAAGAGCAAATAAGATTAGAAAAGCCATTTCCTTTACTGGGATTTGTGAGCTAAAGGTTAACTTCCAATTAGAGTTTAAAAGGAAGAACTTTTATTTTGCATTGGTTGAGGCTTTTAGCAAATCACATTTACATGTACAGAACATTTGTATGTTTCCTAATAAGTTTCCATTGCATTAAGAGGCTGTAAGCATGCCACCAGGACTTGTATAGCCAATTTGGACATAAGATATGCAGCGATAAGATTTGTTAATATTGCATTATCAGATGCTATTGCTTTGTGATTGATTGCAATCATGTTACCATTCAGTTGCCAGG
>JAVSBS010017856.1:33486-47349 GCA_033124195.1 Coracias cyanogaster
CCCGCCTCCAGGGCAGGACGTCATCATGGTATAGAATATCAGCACCCAATTAACCCTTGTCCTGTCTGACATGGAACTAAGAATTAAATGAACTGTATGAATTGTAACTGGGATTCGGTTATTGCATACTGGAATATTCATTGTATCAGGGTAACATTGCGTTTTTCTTTTTTAGGAATAGTGATGAATAGTAAATATGTCTTGTATAGGATGCCTGTGTTTAATCCTAGGTTCCCTCAAAACCCGCAATGGATTTCTCTTGCTAATGTCGATGATGCGCCACATGGGACTCATAGAGAATAGTTCAAACCAACTGGAAAACCCAAAGGTAGGGGAGAATCCCTAGAAAAACAATGTTCATTACACATTAATACAAGGTGCAATTCAAATAGCTAACAGAAGTGATTGCTGGGTATGTGCGCATTTCCCAGAAAACACAAGGAGAGGGGTACCGTTGATTGGGATTCCTATTCCCACTAACATAAGCTGGAAAAATGTATGAAGGAATACTTCTTTCAGCGAGAATTTAGAGATGGAAACACAGGAGTGGGAGTCCAGGCTCCCAAGGTGAAATATTGTAAATGTATACAGAGGTGTAACCCACCTAGAGGACTAGCAAAATTAGACTGTTTGAAAGATACCATTTTTGGAACTGGTTAACATCTTGGATACCTGATTTAAGTATGTGGCTGAAGAAATTAATTGGGAGAATAATATGTGTTATAATAATGTTTGTTTGTTTATATGTGTTGGGTAGTTTCTTGTGTAACTGCTACAGCTTCCTGGGAACCAAAGTAAACAATTATGAGTATATCTGAGGTTGAGCTCTATTGGCAAAAGGTAAAAGAGCTCAAAAGCGGGGGCGGGGGGGGGTAAGAATTTTACAAACGGACCTCAGGAAAGAATGTCATCAAGAACTGCAACCATGGCTGGCATATCTGCACATCATGGAGGAATGCACATCCTACAATGGGCCGCAGGAAAAATGCCATCAAGGACTGGCTGGCACATCCTGGAGAACAATGGGCCTCAGGAAAGAACTCACACCAGGCCAAGATAAGGGACTTAAATATTCTACAAACAAAAAGATGGGCTAAGACAAGACCATCTATGGAAAAGGAGGCCCAGAATTCATGGAAAGGACATTCAAAGATACCTCTTCAGAGACCACTAGGGACCACCAGAGACCACCAAAACCCCCCTGAGAAGCCCTTCAGAGACCCAGGCTGCATGCGTAATGACTATGCAACTATGATAATTAGTTACAGGAAATAGATAACCTTTCCAGGAAATTCAATGCATATGCATGTAACAGAGTGATATAAGCTGTGTCTGATGCCACGCGTGGCATACGCATTAGGTGGAACTATTCCCCATGCATCCAGCACTGTAATAAAGAATGCCTGCTCTTTAATTCTACATTGGCGTTAAAGAGTTTTACTCACGATTTTGGTAGCAGTCCCAGGGACTGACCTTTACTTGTCTTTTTCCTAATATGGTCCCAAGCTGGCCCCTTGCCTTTTGTGTTACAGTTTGTTGCTGTTGCATCTGGATCTGGCTGGTTCTTCTTCGCATTCTAGGATCATGGTTATCAGGTTTACACACAAGTCCTTGTACTACTGCTGGTTAAGTAGCTTAATGTTTAGGCTACACTACCATCCTGCTTGTAAACAAGAGGTAGCTGAACAGTGAAAGGGTTGACTCCCTGACACTCTTTGACTGAGACCCTACTGTGATACATAAAAGCTTTACTTGTATTTTTCCTTTTTCTTTTTTACTTGCATAGTTTTAGTTATTTGCTGAGTAGAGTTGATAATAAGATTAAACAGGCCTTGAGATAGCTTGTTAAGCTTCCTGAGTATATCGCTGATAACGGGGACTCAGACAAGATAAGCACCAAAGAACTAGTTTAAACTGACCCCCTTGCAACATCCAGGGGCCAAAGAATGGATGAGCCAAGTCTATGACTATGGCTGGACAAAGGAAGCCCAAAGTTCAACTAGCGGACAGTGTGAGGAAGACTATGGACAACCACCAGAAGGTGAAAATACCCTGACCCTAATTTTACTGTGCATGCTTGGACTATGTAAATACATTCCAGAAATTCATGAACATAAGACTGCCCTTTCCAGGAAAATCTATGAATATGTATAACTTTTTAGCATATAATCTCTGTAAGTTTGCCAAACCGTTGGAGCACTCGTGGTGGAGCGATCCCCAGTGCTTTAATAAAGAATGCCTGTTTAATAGTAACTTTGTTGCTATTGAGTTTTAATTTTGGGAACTCTCTAAATTCTCTGTTTCCCCCTATGGGGAGATTCTGACTACAAAGAGCAGTATCTACGAATGTTTTGTATCAGTTTTGGTGACCCAGATGGGACTCTCTCTGTCTGTCTGCAGGAACTCCTGAGCCATAGTCTTCCTTGGCCAGCCCCGGAGACTTCTCTGGAGGGACTCCCTGATTCAGCAGATCCTCGCGGGGGCAGACAAGGAACTCTGGTAACGGTAAGGCATGCTTTTTCTTTTCGAACCAATCATTTGAAGCTGCTCATAAGTCACAGTTCATAAGAACCCCGCTGGGGGTACGATTTGTACTGATCATTTAGTTGCAATGTTGCATGGTTGTATTGATCATTTGGTTAGCACAGTTGTTTGATTGTGCATTTGTATCTGACTGCAGTTTACATATGCGTGTGTGATACGCATATGTCTGATAGATGCATATTTTTAAATCTCTGATCATCCTAAGTCAACATTTGTTACTGTCATATCTGCCAACGCCTTAATATCCAACTCCAACCGCTCAAATCTTTGTGCCACTCCTGACTGTGATGCCTTAACCTCTGTGAGTATTACGATTAGCGATTGCTGCAATGACGATATCATCTCACGGAGCATACTGTCCGCACTCTCTGTGGTTCCTCCTAGCCCATTACCTCTATCCTCCGCCGCAGCGAACCCGGCAACGGGCTCTGAACTCAAATCTATTAGTGCGTACAAGTGTGAGGGGGAAGTGTCACTACCAAACCTTTGATCCGCCATCCTGTCCGTGACGCCAAAATGTCGCGGTCCGGGCGCGTGAGCGTTCGTACCGCCTCCCAAGGAGGAGAGGGGATCAAAGGTAAAATGAGGAAAGAGAACCTCCCGTCAACTTGTAGGCACGTATAGAGATTGAGAGAGTGTTAAATAGGTTTATTATCAGATATATTTACATAAACCGTTTCTACTCTATGGGGAACCACGATGCGCCACACTAGCCCACCCACACTCCCTTCCCTGAGGAACGAGGGGCAGGGCAAAATAAGAACTTAATTAGGTTAAGTTACTACCGGTGTGTGTGTGTATGTGTGTGTATGCGTGTAGGAAATGTATATAGCTACCAATCTGTCGATGTGAAGATCTGGCTTGACTCCAGGCGCAGCGGCAGTCACGCTGATGGTGGCAGCAGAGCAGCACTAGGACCCAGCTTCGAGCGGCAGGGTGGGGGGGGCGAGGCAGTGGCAGCAGTGGCAAGGAGTTTTTTTTTCTTCGGATTCACAGCTTTTCAGTTCGCAGGTTTTTAAGGTAGTTCTGCAGTTATGTGCCCCTTTCGAGGGCGCAGGCGATGCACGCCCTGTCGAGGCGCACGGTTACTCGTGGAAGAGTTCAATGAGCGCCTTATAGCGTGCACGAGACAGAGGAAGAGGAGTCGGAGGCCCTGAAGACAACCACGAGAGTAGAGACAGTCGTAGTCAAATCTTCAGTCTACAGCTCCAAGATCTTCCCTCTTACGGTGGCGAGAGGGAAAAGAGAAAGTTTCCTGTTTTCCCTTAGACTTTATATCTTGCCGCGCCCCACATATCACCGCCCTCTGGCTTCCATTTCCCAGAAGACTTCCTGGTGATCCATGGGAGTCGTAGTTCCTTCTAGCTGGCTTTAAAAGACATTTCAAAATACCGGGTCCATTTACCACAGCATGGGATTGGAAAGGGGTTGCCAAAATAAAGGGTAGTATGCAGAGAGAACTCTTCTGTGAGAAATTCTTTGGGTGGGCACTGGCTGGGAAGCTTTGTGTAAGGCTCAGCCTATAGGTAGGATTAGGGTTAGAGTTAACATTACTGCTAGATTTGAGAGAAAGACAGCTCTAGCTGGATTGTCTTCAAAGTCACAGCAAAAGAAAAACACAGGCTGCAAGGAGAATGCTTTTGCAAAAAAATTCTAGTTTGGTGTATTGTTACAGTCAGGGTTAGGGCTAATAAAAAGAAAGACCCTAAACCAGCAGTGTTAGGGGGACTAGAAAGGAGATGGCAGAGGGAAGGATTAAGGACAGAGAGAACTCATTGACGAGAATGTCTTGGTGTGGCCACTGGCTTGGAGCCAGGTCCAAAGCTCAGACTAAGATGAGCTGAGAGCTCCAGGTCAATGGAGGCTGGAAAGAGTTTGTCAAGGAGAGTCTGTGGCAAAGGGAACTTGGTCATGAGAACTCTTTTTTCATGACACTGGCTGGAGATCCAGTTTTAGGCTCAGCCTCTAGCTAAAGTTCAGGTTAGGTTAGAGAAAGCCAACTATTATACTATGAAGAAGCAAGAATAATTTCTTAATGAAAACTAGCTTTTTCTTCTAAGTTTGAGATAAATAATTATATTGATATAATATTTTAATGGATAAAAAAAAAGTATGTTAAAAGGTAAGGGAAATGTGGATTTATTAATAGTATAATTGAACCTTCTAAGCCATGGGATGCTATCCTCTCTTCTACGAGTCCAAGTCACTTAGCCCCATAATTTAGAAATAATTGAACTTAGAATAAAAACCTAAGATGTGATTTTTCTCTCTTTTTCTGCAATTGTTACTATTCTAAAGCAGAAAGTAGAAAAATCTTTTATAGCTCCTTATGTCAATTAGTGAAGAAATAAAGAGTTTTGGACAATATTTTATGACTCCCAAGTAGTAAAGAAAACCAGTAATATTTGGCCTGATTCAGCAAAGGTGAAAGCCCTGGAGTCCACTGCCATTTATGGATTAGTTAAAAGTGAATTTTATGTACTTTAAAAGATCTGTTTAGAGATGAGTGATAGGAAATCTAAAAATAATCCACTCCACTCTAATACAGATTAATCAAAGAAGTCTAGACTTGCTTATATTCATCACTCAGCCTTATTTTTTTCCCTCATATAGCATCTGAGGACTGAAAAATCACACTCTTAACACTCTGTGAGGTAGATTGGCATTTCATTCCTTTCATGAAGGAAAGCTGAGGCTAGGAAGAAGCCAAGATACTTGTGGTTAAAAGGCTTCAAAGCACACGCTTCCAATCCAGTTTCCAATTTCAAACCTTTCTTAGATGTGGCCTGGGACTTTCAACTACTCATTTCACTGCTTGGTTTTACAGTTTTCCTTTCTGGAAGATTAGACAGCCACCTTAATAATAGCCTAGTGCTAATATGAGACAACATTAATATATGAAGCACAGTAGGTAGTGCCAGGATAGTGAGTGCTCAGCGTGGGTATGGAGCAGGTTGGTGATGAAAATGGGAATTGACTGATCTCCTAGTATTGCTATTGCTGCACTATTTTCACAAAACATGTTTAGAATATCTGGAACACGATTGGAAGCCATAGGGATGTTTCTCAGAGAGAGGTGATCTCTTTTTAACCAAACATTTCTACATTGGCAGGATACTCTGTCTGAAATTTATATCTGCTCCTTATTTCATGGTTACACCTTTTTCCTACTCTGAATGCAGCCTTGAGTTCCTGCTCTGGTTCGACTCACTTCAGGACATGCAGGGGAAGCACCTGCAGGGTGGAAGGGCTTATACCCAGAAATGTGCCCACGGTTTTGCTGTTGCATTGCCATGCAGTTGTCATTGGGCTGACAAATCACCTTCCTGAAGGTGTTCTAACAGGTGTTACACGCCACAGAAGCAAATAAGAGGTACAAGTGGCCTAAGCTTGGACTGTCTCAGAAAAGCCATACTGAGAAACAAGTGAGGATGGTTTTCTTCACTAAGTACTGTTGATTTTTCAGGGTATTGGGACACCTGCATGAACACATAATCATTCTGCAACAGCACTCAACACAGTAACCAGTTATCCTAGAGTTTTCCAGTCTTATTTACTCTAGGATGTTACAGCAATTACGAACAGACCATGCAAGCTCTGGTAATGATCCTTTTTTACCCAACACTGTCCAATATGAAAACTGATCATCCAGCAGTTTTGAACAGATAATTAATTTTGTGTTGCAATGCCCACATCCTAGGCCAGAACTAAAGTTAGCAGGTCTCTTACTTGGTTCTTATCACTATGTTTACACTCTAATATTTACTTATATTTGTATCATTTATAAATTATTTTACTTGTTTAGCCAGCTGTTTTACAGTCAGGGACCTCATCACAATGAGATATAAATACATGCTGCTGCCCCTGGGAAAACTGGTAAATTAAACTATATGTGCATAGACTTTAAAATGCTGGAATCTATTATACCTTCCCTTCCCACCAGTAAATGACAATGGATTTTACTTGCTGAATACTTACTTACGAAAGGCCACTGTTTATTAATACCTCCCTGTATAAATATTAACATAGTAAACCTATAGGAAAAATATGTGAAGGGTCATCTTTAAATTGTGAAAAGTCAGGCTATTCAGCACAAATATCCATGTTTCATTCTGCCTGGAGACTTAAACAGCCTCATCACCATAGTATCTGGAAGATGCACACAAGTGTGACATGATTAGCATCTGTCATGGGTAGGTCTTTCTATTCCTTCTACGCTCCCTGGGGAATACTGTGCAAGGCTTTTTTAAAATATATGACACATACACTGCTCTGTGTGCTTATATTAGGAAAGGCAAGGTCAAAGATATGTACTTTACTCCCATCCTTCACTCACCTCACTTTAAAAGATATGAATACAGAAAGCAGTGTTATCTGTGCCAGATATATATGCTCAGATACTTTGGCATATTTCTTTAATTGTTCCTATTAAGGGTGTGAGCAGGGGCTGAATAAAAAGGAGTTCAAATGTGTTCTATTTCTTAACATGCTGAATATGGCTGCTATCTTCTCATTTCATTTCCTTTTCAAGGTACTTAAAAGAATACTAAAGATTTCTGCGGAAAAAAAAAAAATGTTTCCATAGTCTATGGGTCATTGGTATAATAATAAATGTAATGGTTCCCACACAGCCATTATAGGCTGCTGTGTCAATGCATATTATTAGGCACCTTTTGTCTGTGAGTTATTGACATGATAGATTGCAACAGCTCTTTTCAACATTTTCTCACATAAAGCAAAACCAACAAAATTGCCTCAGGTCTCCTTTAGAGGAGGCACTAAACCTGGGATTGTCCTGTTGCTTTCAGTTTTGTGTGAAATTAAAGATTTGATGACACTTGCTAAATGTATTCAAGGATGACCCTGTCACCCTGGACAGTGTTTTTCCTTTCTCTTTCTCTGTGTATCTCTTTGCCCCATGAAGGGACCAAACCTTTGCTGTTGGAGCAAGTCTGTCCTTGGCTGTTTCCATGACTACTCCCTTGGCTGATGGAAGGATGCAGGGACAGATGCCAGGATTTGAGGAAATAAATATGCTCCCACCTTCATTCACTCTCTGCTGAAGTGTTACCGCCTGGCAAGAAGGACATCCCCAAGCTTACAGAGCAAAAGCAGCTACAAGATGTGCTTTCTCCCTTTTCCCAATTCACCAGCTACAGGCACACTGAGACCTTTATGAAGAGCTTTATAATCTTTCTATTACTAATTTAATAATTTTTAAAACTATTCCTATTCAGATAGGGGATATTTGGGTTTGATCCTTACTCTTCTTCATCAGGAAACAATTTCACACTGGTGAAAAATCAACATTTGCAGAAAATCTTGGTGAGGATTCACAGCATAAGTACTAAAACCCTGAGGACTCCTGAGTCCCAGTAATTTGTAAGAGCTTTGCAACTGAAACAATTTAGCCATCACCTATGACCTACCAACATCTCAGTGCAGAGAGTACGCCTGTGCACCCCAGCAGCTGCCACTGTCACCATAATCCTGCCAAGGAGAGGAGTTACAGTGAATGAATCAACCTTGGGCTGTGCTGTCATCTTACAACTCAGTACAGGTTTTCACAGTCCTCCATATTCAACTCTGCCACTTTTCCTCATAGTGCAGCTTTTCCATGATACTGGAGGTAGTGGCAATGCTACAAAGGTTACCCTGCCCCTTGCTCCAAACATCAAGGAGGGAATATGGAGATCTGTGCATGGACTGTGTGTGATGCAGTTAATGCATTTTCACCACCTATTGCGGAGTGCCTGGATAGTGCTGTAGAGACCAGCTTTGACTGACTTTTTTGGCCAGACTGAGGAATAGAGGGGAAGCTTCTCTACGGGGTAGTTTCTGTTGCTCATTTCAATTGCTTGAAGAATTCTGCTTTGGGCTGTTTCTGAACACTGGATGAAAGCGAAGCGTCTGTCTTCTTCCCTTTCTCCTCATGCCCCTACTAATGCATTTTGGCCTTTTGTTGTGCATGACTAATTTAAAGCCACTGTCTATGCTTAAGCCACAAAAACCACCTCTCTCATGATGCAGTACCATTTACCTTGCCCTTGCCCAGACTTTGATTTTCCTCTAGCAGAAATGGAAAGCCAGTCTTCAAAAGAGAAACCGGGAAAACAACAGTCAGAGATGAGTGGTAAGTGGTTACATCACGTTCACTGTCTACCATGTAAATCCTATGTGTAAGCCACTCAGAAGGGGAAGGAGATGGGGAAGGAAGGGAAAGCACTGACTATTCATAAAATAGAGAGTGAGTTCAGTGGATCAGACACCCTCCCACTTGTCCTGTCTTATACATTCTTTGGGTTGCTACCAGCTTCTCTCTTCCACAGACAACATCAGTGGTAACTTATCCCTGATGACATTTCACAGTTTGCACTTTCACGCTCCTTTCCACCTTCACTATAAAAAGCTCCCTGTAAATTTATGCAAAGACTTTATCATTCACTGAGTCTCAAAACTGAAAGGAATCTCCCTGCAGGTCATCAAATCCAGGCTTATTTCCACTTTGCCATATTACACACTGCCTTTCTTGAGCTGCTCAAACTCCATATTGTTACAAATATGTACTTTTTCTCCCGTGGCCCTTATCAGAGGGCTGGTGTTGCAGTTTCACACCTCTGAACCTTCCCACTTCCTATCTGTGTTTAGTCTCAATCTGGTGACCTGCTCACCTGATTGCCATTCAATTTCCCTGACAACATGACCAGAGAAAGACATATTTAAGGAGTTGATGTTCTCTGGGCAATGCCTGTGCTGCATGTGCTCTGCTGGTCAGATGCTTCTGTGCCTGTGTCTAATACCAGGTTTTTCTAATACTTTGATATAGGTAGCTTTAGGAGTTGTCAGTAAAACAGTAGCAGAGCTAGAAACAGGTATTTCAAGGCCATGGTACAGGTCTTTGTATTGTTGTACCTGTCTCTAAACGGTTACCAAGTAAAACATAGTCTTGACCTCTAGGAATAAGTATGAAATAAATAATAGTAATTCTATGCTCTAAATTTCAAGGAGTGCACCACTTAGGGAGTGTAGTGGTCTGTATTACCACTGTGTTATCAGGGTATTGAGGATATTTCCTGTTTGAAATCTTCCCAGGCTCCTTGTGCTCCCTGGGCAGCACAGCAATGAAGGGACAGAGTGTGTCACCATATAGCCTTGGTCTTTTGCTACACAAAGTATCTGTGATTTTTCTATGTCCTTTTCCATCCAGGGACAGGTAGAGGTAAGGGATGGACTCAAATCAGAGTTCTCTAATATTTAAAAAAGGTCAGAGGGTGAGAGAAGGCAAGAGAAAATAAGGAGAGGAAATAAGAATAATTAATGCCTAATGCAGTTCCTTTCCAGCAAGGACAGCTATGACATCTTTAACATTTCCATTTCCTCCTGCTCTAAGTAGTGCCACTGGGGCAAGTGAAGGACAGCAGTGGTCCTGGAAACACTGCGGCATGTAAATTCAGTTAGTATGACTGCAAGAAAAAACAGCAGTGACCTACAAGGGCAATGAGTGAGATGTCACAGACAGCAAGCATAGACACAAAGAGGCAGCAGATTTTTGTGCATGATATTTTTGAGCTGGCATTTCCAGTTGCATTTCCCATATGAATAAAGTAGGATGTGCTGAGAAGAAAAAGACTGCAAGAAGGAAGCAGAAAGCAACCTGTCGACTGTGCAAGGACTGAAAAGCAAAGCTGCAGACTCCTGCCAGCACCTTTACCACTGCTAAACAGTGTTGTGGTCTGTCATTAAAATGGCCCTCTCCCTTTTCCCCAGTCACCTTCCAACTCAAGAGAAACAAGATGCTTTGGGCAGGGGTGTACCCTTAGTGGAGGCAATGAAAGAAGCAGAAGTAGATTGACCTACTGTGACTTTCTCACATGCTTGTGTCCGGAATAACTCTCATTTCCCTTTAATAACACTGCATAAAAGTAGGCCCCCAAGACAGGGCAAGTAAATACCACCTATAGAAGCTCATTTCTCTCCAAAAGCTAGAGAGAAGAAAGGCTGCAATGTGCATCTTCAACTTTCATATTCAAATTTTTAAAGTTTAGTACTTAAGGGAGAGGAGTCTGACCCCATAAACAAAAAATGTGGAAGCCATCTGCTCCTTGCATTGCCACAGCTGAAACACAGCTCCTTTGCTGGGTTCCCAATCCCGCCCACAATGAATAGTAACTTGTGAGAGGAATATGATAGCAAAGAAAACAAGCAGGAAAGTCATATGTCAGGCCAGCTGAACCTTATCACTGAAGTAACCACAGGGTATAAGAGGTTCTGTAGGAAAAAAAAAACAAGGCAGAATTCATATGTGCATTGCATGCACTGTTGGAAGAAGGAAAAGAGAGATAAAGAAAGAGAGAAAGAGAGCACAGAGAGAAAGAGAACAAGTGGAAGGAAGGAAGGAAGGAAGGAAGGAAGGAAGAAAGGAAGGGATTGTTTATGTGGTTTAATATAGGTATCCAATTCTCTCTATACTTGGGGTCTTATTCTCCACAGCATAGTGCCCTGTGTGTTCATTTACTGAATGAAGACTTGAGAAATATGGGTTCGCACCCCATCTCTAAAAGAGATTTGTCGGGTGACTTTGAATAGGCTGGATGATCTTAGCTCTGCACCTCCATTTCAATCCCAGAAATAGTGATGTGTTCTGATATAAGCACTATAAACATTTTGAATATTTCTGTAGTGACTGCATTCTGCACTCTGTGAATATTCATTCTGCATAAGAAAAAATAAGTAACCACTTATATGGTTCAAACGTTTCTGCAACGCCTTACTCATTGTGAAATAATTTAATGGCCTCAAAAAGCATGAGAAAAGCACTCCAATTTTCACAACATTCCTTGTGAAAAATTGAGGAAAGGAAGATGTGGTCCATATGCTCTCTTAATCTCAAGAAAGTAGTAGAAACGCCTCAAACAAAAGTGTACCTGCTCTGCATCTTTAAAGCAAAACACTCAAGGAGGTGAACAAAGGCAAAGAAGAGCAATGACACCATAACTCTCAAGTTCCCACTGCAACTGCTGAAATTTCATGAATCATCCCATCAATCACCATAGAGCAGACAATACAGTCTCTCTGAATGCCAAAACCAGCATCCACACAATGCAAGCAAAGGGCAAAAACCCAAACTGAGTGTGGAAGCAGACCAAGAAATAAGTCAGAACTTGGCTTTGTGATTGCACATCAGCCCTTTAAAATTTCAAATTTAGGAGAAAATAACAATTACCAAAAAAATTTAAAAAATCAGGAAACGGGCAGCAACAGCCAAGCTGGAAATTCCACATCTGATACAACATCCCTCAGTGTTACAATGCTGCTCAAGACTCTAATGTGTAGATATTCAGTAATGAAAAAACTTGTGGATTGTTTAGATCAAAATAGGGGAAATGACTGATTTCCTTTCCTCTTCCTCCAAACTATGCAGTGTATAGGAATGTATCATCCTGCTTCTTGACTGAAATTCCCAGAAACTGCACAGTACATAAATAAAAAGCCTGATGATTTCCCTGTGATTTAAGGACTATCAATGTAGAATTAACCTGTGTCACAGAGCCATATCATATGAGGGTACAGCTTGATTCTTCTTTCTTTAGCTTCAGAGCCCAGCAGGGGAAACACGAACCCATAATAAATTAAAAAATGGCCAATGAGCTTGAACAGAATCCCTGCGGGGGGCCATGGTTGGGAGCAAGGTTCCAGTAGACACATATTGAATGGGAAAAACCATGTAGAGGGCAGTTCTGCAGATGACTGTGAGCTGCCACTGCTCACAAGGATGCTGTAGTATCAGGGACTCAAAAAGGGAGAGAAAGGAATCACATGTGATCTGCTGAAAGATCACCAAGAAAGATACAGGATGATTGTAGGTGTCTGATGAGTACTCAGAGAACAGGAGAAAAACTTAATGATAGATTTTCCTGAATTGTAGGGTTAACAAGGTGGGCTATCCACAGAGGGACTGCTGGTACCCAAGGTGAGTTTAGACTGCCAGGAGCCAGAGAATTAATTTATTCAAAAGGAGAGGATAAGCAGGGCTGGGGGTAATAGACCTTTCTCCATGTCAAGGATCCACTGAGACAATGTATCAAATGGGTGAGATAGCAAAGTAAAAAGCAGATTATCCCCCTTGTGAGAAGGGACAATCAAAATTCCTTGGAATTGAGATATGTGTGATGCAGTAAATGATTTAGGGATTTTAAGGACTAGTGTCTCTGGTCTGATGTAAACTTAGCTCAAATTGGATAATGGCTGCTTACTTTAACATAAAGATGAGCTATAGAAATAATGAATCTTTAATTAGGTTTATTCTTCTAAACAGCTGCATTAAAGCTAGTGTAGGAAATACTGTTTTCTTTCCTGTTAAAACTAACAAGTTGTACATCTTCCATTCTATTTCTAAGCAGGTGCATAAGTATTCTAAGAAGCAAAACTTAGCTTGTTATCAAAAAGTTGCTCTGCCTTAGTAGAAGCAAATGAAGGAGAGTTATCAGAGTTTTCTTTTCAGAGCCACAGATCCTCCAAAAATATATTGGTTTCCTTATCCACAGAGTATCTCGCTCACATCCACGTTTGGAAGCCCTACCCCTTTACTGTGTGCCCACCTGACACAACAGTTAACAGATCTTATTGGCTAATTAAACAATGACACCGTGCATATTCTACAGTGTCATTACATGCAATGCTGTCAAGTATTAACTTGTCAAACGCCCTACAAAACATAGCTTCACAAATGTCTTTCAAGGACTCTTGCTGCTACAACTTCCTTATTATCTACTTTACAAACCTTTCCAACCACAACTCATTAATTCATTACAAGGTTAACTGTTTTTGTTACTTCATTAACTGAAACAACATTATTTTTCATGTGCTTTAATAGAAGATTCAATTTAATAATTAAATACAATTAATTTAATTCATAATCCCAGACAAAAATACCCCTAAACCTGTTACCAAATCTAAAATATTTTCAGTAAGGCTGATTGAAATTGTTTTCTTTTTGTGCAGTCTTTATTGAAAAAAACTTTACTATAAGCAATAAATACATTATTATGTGGAATGTAGGAATAATACTTGACCTGCAACCATCTGTGGAGGAAAGCATCAGAGAAGAAAGAGGTAAAATGCCCTGCTGCATGGAGTCTTGTGGCTAAATTCATCAGGTATTTTAGGAAGACCCCACCCTTCTGCAAGAAAACATGAAGGCAAACTTTTTTCTTTTGTGTTTGTAATATTAGATACTCTGCTGGTAGTGCTCACTTCATAGACAATATAAACCCGAGGATATCTGAAATCAGTGAAGTTCCATGTGCAGCAAACAATTAA
>JAVSBS010017856.1:47376-58947 GCA_033124195.1 Coracias cyanogaster
CAGGTATGTGGTAATCCTAGGAATCAACATCAGCAATAAAAGTTCATGATGTAAAACTCATGGGAATATATCCTCTATTGCTGTAAGCTGGCAAAGCTCCATATAAATCACTACAACAAGAGAAAATTTGACCCAGGGAGTAGCAGCAACATACAATAGCCCTTTTCAAGAATTCCTAGAAAAAGATTTCTAATAAAAGAATTCATAAAATAAAAAGAAAGGTTTCATTTCAACCTCAGAAAAAAAGTCTGAAAAAATGAAAACCCTCTCAAAGTTAATGCTGCAGAAAACATATTTGAACTCTGTGGCCAAAGTGGACTTGACCTATGCATTTATGCCTGAGAGGGGGAAATTTAAAACTGAAGCAAGGAGAATGGCAATCATAGTGCATTTCTGGGGGCTATTAGTATATTCCCCTGACAGCTTCCACCAGCACTGTGTCTATGGGGACCTTGGAGCTGCTTAAATGCTCTTCCCAATCCTGTTCAAAGCATTGCTTTTAAAAGCACTCTTTAAGCTGGTAATTTATACTGTAAAGAGGGATTCAAGGCCAAAAATGCATCTACAGAATAAGAACTTGAAGCAATAATGTTATCTGACCCCTTGGTTGCCACCATTAGATGCTGTTGTTTAATGCAAAATAAGTGCTTTATTTTGAGCTGATTTGGCATTCAGCAAAGAACATTTACAATGGTTATTAACCCCATGTTCTACACTTACACTGCAGTAAATATTTTTGCTAGGTATTATATAATGGTAATGATACATTGTGGATGTAAATTTCTTCTTGGGAGCTGACCTCTATTAAACAAGTGATTGGAGGTTATTTACATGTGCTGTTCCAAGATCATCTTCCTCTTCTTATTCTGTGTGAAAAATTGTTTCCTCTCCTGCAGTGAAGGATATTAGAAAGCAGATAATTTAGATTCAAGGTCAGTGTCCTTCAAAGCAAGTAGCCTGAGCTATTGCAAGTAATCCTATGACATGCAAGGGAATTGCCTAATATGAGCAAGATTGCAAAATCAGGTCATGCCTGAACTGACGATGTTGGGAAACATGAGGTATTTCCTTCCCTTAAATGACCTTGTGGGATGTTACAGGCCCAACCTTAGCCAAGAATGCAACTGGGGAACTAGCATCAATTTTCAAAACTAGGTTCCCACTTAATGGTACAGACGGGAAAATACCACTACTTGCAGGCAGAATTAATTACTATAAATAAAGGAACTCTCTAGTTACTGTTCATGCCAAACAGCATGACATACTCACCTGTGAATTTTCCCAGCCCAGGAGAGCCAAAATTGTTAAAGTAACTCTTTTTTGCTTTGCATTAGAATGTAAAAATGAGTCATTGAGCAAAACTGCTTAGAGCCTTGATTAAAAAAAAGACAACCCAAACCACAGTATGTTGCATGAATGGCGATATGTTAAATGCAACACAAACTTTATTAGAACCTAGTATAACCTAAGGGCTATTATCTCATCTTAGGTGAACTGCCTGAGCTATACTGAATATGCATCAGTTCTTTGAGGTTTACAGTATTCATCTTAATTAAAGCAAAACATTTTTTTAAGACAGTCCATCAGGTCTTCATCATACTGCTCCAAACTGAAGAACTCAAAAGTCAGAGCTGTACTCTTTGTGTACACATATACAACAAATCCCAGGCTGGTTTGTATTCCTAATCTCTTAAATTGCATCCTTTAAATGTAATTTACTACTCTAGCTGTGAAACCTGCTGGATTACATTTGTCTCTATTCATGACCCATCTCAGTGCTCCTTGTTCTGTCATATCTGGTGGGATTGTTGGAGTGACTTGTTTCCAGAAAGAAAAGCTCTGTTCTGTCCAGCAGAGCCCAAGTACAGATCCCCACAGCTAGCACTGAATCAGTAGCAGCATAAACTTTTTTTCCGTGATGCTTAGCCTGAGCTACTTAGCTTTGTTTCTACGACTCAAATAATACCTCTCGGTAGTACAATAGGGTGCAAAACACTAACTCAGAGATCTTTCACACAGCACAACAAATAGACACAGCCTGAATGTGGGGGCAGTGTTTTATGGCAGGCTTCCCAGCTCATGTACGTCTCTCTCTCGAGCTAGAGGGAGGCTCATCCTACGCTACCAGAACCACATTACTTAGATTTTCCTCACAAAACTGAAGTCGGGTTATTAATAAATGTACTGCGTCTCTCAAATGGCAAATAACTTGTAGCCTAATTGTAATGCCTCCTTGCATATAGTCTACAATGCTGAAGTGGTGAGAAGCTTACGCTTCTTTGTGTATATTTTGCAGTGCCAGGGAATTATGCTTTCAACCAAATTGCAGCTATGCTGTGCACAAGCTGCCTGCGTGCACCCTGAAGCAAGGCAGCAGGGCTTGAAAGCAGCCTTGGATCTAGATGGTGACTACTACGCACCTTCTGCACTATTGCCTGAGGCTTGCATAAAGAACAGGCCCTTGCTTTGGTGAGATCAGGACTTCTCCCTTTGTTATTTAGAATCCAGTCCAGCAGCTCCTCCATCTTACAATTCCCATGGCTCTCCATGACTAGTCCCTGCATTAATTGTCTCCAATCCCTCTATATTCAAAAATTCCATCCTATTAAGACCGAGGCTTACTACTTTCTTGCTGAAGTCCTGATTTTGCAACCTCTTTACATGTGGCATTCCCACTGATTTTGATGGAGGTAAATCTGCACTGTCCAGTCATTTCTCAGACCCTGAACAAAGCACAGCTAAATATGGAAAACACATATTCACAGAGTAATTTTTTTTTAAATCACCACATGTCCACGCTGTCAGTGCTGAGTCAGAAAGTTCCTCACAGGTGCAAAAACTATGTGTCATATAATAATGGCTTAGTTAGTTTAAAATCCATGTAGCAGGAGTATTAGCATATATATTTTTTTACTACGAGAACTGAGACCACAAACCTGATTTTTCACTGGGAGTGGAGTGTGTGTGCAAAAACGGCAAAAAAAGGAGAATGGCATTTAATTAAATTAATAGTAACTAAAATAAATAGTATCACTTTCAGTGATCAATAGTATCACTTTTCAGAGTTTTTTTGAATGAAAGTTGCACACTGTATTTTAGTTTTATTCCATTAGAGAAGTAGAAGGGCATTTTAGATCTGGTTTTTTTAATATCACATCCTATTGTTTCAAGACTACAGCTCCAAATTTGATGCCTTTTGAAAAAATAGCATGAAATTATCTTAAAATGAAATATGAGAGTAATTACAAAGTGCTAAGCACTCTCCTAATGCACTTGTTGAATATACTATGCCAGTAGCATAAAATATGTCACAATTGATAAAATTTAGAACATGCTCCAGTAATTTCACTTAACTCTTAAGAGCAGGATAGAATAAAAGAGCTTCTGTGAACCTTTCTTGCCACAGTTATAAATGTTTCATTATTACTTTGGGAGACTAGATTGATCTGGAGTATTTCAATTTTCTTTGCATCAGCAATACCAGAGCAGATAGGGAATTTAGTGAAGTTAAAAATAAATGGTAATATTCTCAGATAGTGTAAATCAGCACTGAGATCAATACAATTATGTCACTTTATATCAGATTAAAATCTAAAGACATATGTACTAAATCACAGTACCCCCTTGCCCAATTAGCTGCTCTTCCTGTGGACAGACAAGGTCACCATTGCTATTAAGACCCAACCGCGACAGTGGTAAACTATCTGACTCCCCTTTGGTCCCCTTTTGTTTTGTTTATTAGTCTGAGAATAGAAGCAATGCAATGATTTCCCTGTAATACTCCACGAAGAAATAAAGTGGATCTAGGATTTCCTTTGTCAATGTATGAGGGTAGTAGAGCAGCAAATGGCACAGCAGCTGAGCTGGGGGATGAAACTTCAGAGCTTTCTGATCAGAAGCAGTCAATCAAGAGGATTATTGCCAGGGCTGTCCTGCAAGGCACCTGAAAGAGCACTAGCTGGAAGGGGAAGCTGCCAGTGCTCCTCTATAGCATATGATCTTTCCTGTGTCCATAGAATGACAGTAATTTCAGAGTTTTCAAACTTAAAAAAGGTTTTGAAACTAAGTCTAAAGAGCCACCTTGCCCTAACTGAGGACATCCTTTCCACAAACCTTACAACTGGTGGTGCCATGTTCTCAAAACCAGTGCCTGAATATGAGCACACTGAGGAGAATAAGCAAAACCTACATTTATGCAATGAACCTGAGCAAAGCAACATCTAGATGGGATTACTAATTACTTTATTTGGGTTTTCTCCAATGTTTTCAAGCAGAATGTATTTACAGATACATTTAACAATGCAATAAACCAAAATATGTATGAGCTCTTTAACATGACTATCAAAAGTCTTCACAAGATGTAATTTTGTCTTTGCTCATGTCTATGAAAAAGTTGTACTGCCTATCCATTGTTCAGTCAAATAAAAATAGGACATCACCAGAAGACAGAGTCCATTTGAAGACTCTGGAATTCTTTATAAATGCAAGTGTTATCAAATGTCATCAGTATCTTGAACATCAGGAAAACTGCAGAACCATAGAAAAATTCATGCTGGGCTAGACCTCTAGAAATCATCTAGGCCAGTTTCCTACTGAAGGAGGTGCTAATTTCAAAATTATATCAGGTTGCTCAGGGCATTTTCCATCTGAGTTTTGAAAGTCTCTATGGGTGGAGATTGCCTAATTTCTTGGCAGCGAGTTCCAGTGCTTAACCATTCACATCATGATTGCATTCTCCTTCCAAAGTCAGAGTGTCTCAGAAGTGGAATCTAAAGCCAAAGTTCTCTGTTCCAACCTTTGAAGCACAATGCTGGCTCTTAGGTTTCATATACTTATTCTAGTATTAGTGTCAAAATTTTATTTGCCCAAATCATCTCTCTCAGAAAAAGACCTAGTCTATATTCACAGACATCAAAGTTTCCCCTGCTTTCCTTGGCAAACTATCCCAAGAGCTAATAATCCTCTTTCTTAAAATAGTGTGTCTTACTTCCCATTTGAATTTATCTGATTCTCTCTTCTACTACTGGTCTCTTTCATTTCTCCCACCTCTAAATTAAAAGGGCCTTTAGTTTTCAGCATTTGCCCATGCCCTGTGATGGCATGACTTAGAGGCATATTCTGCAAGGCAGGAGCGACTACAACTGCCTTTTACCCATGTGAATATAAAAGACTTAAGAAAAATGAACTCTGGAAAACTAGTGCTGATTTTTCACTTTCACCTTGTTCACCTGCAAGGTGTGAGAGAAATGATGAAGGCTTTTTAGGTGCTGTAATCAAGTTTCCTTTCAGTGTGCTTTTTGTTCAATTAGCCAGACTATCTTCTTTGTCTCTTAAAGTATCTATCTCTGCATCCTCTCTAATTTTTCAATTGCTACTTTAACATATGGCTGCCAGAACTGTACAGAATCGGTTTTACTACACATCAAGGAAAAGATGTGTCCCTCCTCCCCCTCATTCCTGTTTATCAGCCAAGGATCATATAAGCATCCTCTTTTTTCTTTCTTTTATGCCTTTTTTAGCACATTATTCCAGAGCTTATATTGAGTTGTCTGCAAACTATATGCTTCTATCTTTTATACAGGCATTGATTTCAATAGTAAAGCTCTTCATTGAAAATATATGGTCTTCCTTCTTTATGCCTAGAAACAGAATGTTTCATTTGGTATATTAAAATGTGTATATGTGAAAGAGAACTTCTCCCTTCATAAAAGTGTTATTTACTATTCTTTCCAAAGTTTTCCCATTCACATATCTTTCAGAAACAGCTTTATATTTACTCCCAGATCATCAATTGAAATGTTAAACAGCACTGGACATAATACAGACACCTGTCAAATGTGACTAGAGCATTCAATTATGATTCCCCATAGATGATTATTATTTGAGACCTGCCAGTTAACTAGTGGTTAATTCATTTAAAGCATGATTTACTTGAATTTAGAGTATCTTATCAAACTAAGTCAAAGTATATATCCATGGGCCAAAATTACCATTGACTATCAGGTAGGAACAATCATACTAAAGACTAATAATGATGAGCTTATAAATATGTATAGCCACATTATTATTATTTTGGAGCATTTCATTCTGCTGTTCTGAAAGAAATCAGTTCCCTGCTTCACTTCCAGATGATTGACAGTTCAAGGGTCACACATTGGCCTGTTTCTCTTCTTAAAGGAGGAAATCTAATTTTAGTCTGAAAGAGACTTAAAAAATCCAAGAGCAAGAGGTCATCCAGCTTTATTAACTGCTCTTAGGGGTAAAATCTTTGATGGAGAACTACGAATTTGGAGGTGTAAAAAAAGATTCTTGTAAAATGTTGATGCCTACCCAGATAGCATGTTAGATCTTAAGAGCACCACAAGTCATACAAAAAAAAAGTGTGCTGGTTCTGTCAGAAAGTCCTTCAGGCAGCAGAAGGGGAGGGATCTTGATCAATTGTCCTTTTTCCTGCCACAAGCAACATGTGGCACTAGAAAGACTCCTTTTATTTCCCTCCTTTAAATACTGAAGGCAAGGAGGGGATTCCTGGAGACTGAAACTGATTTAGAAAAATCTTCAAGTGTAAAAAGTCAGAAATCAACCGCCACAGAAACAAAATGAAGCAAAACAAAAGTATAATGAATGAATGAATGAATGAATGAATGTCTACTGACATTTTACTGCTGTAAGTAGATTTCATATTTTTATTATGACAGTGAAGAAATAAGCCATATACATCATCCCAGAGTAATGGACATGTATGTAGGCATGTACAAAGCTTACTGGAGTTATTGGAAGGATTACCATCAGCTTCAGATGGATTAGGCTACTCCTGTGTGATCTGTAATATTTCATCGATCTGTACCTATTACATAAAAGCTGTTGAATTTCACCTGAGTTCCTGACCTAGTTAACATACTAATCTGAGTTTAGATTAGTTTAGAGTTTAGATTAGACTAAAATCTTTAACTAAAGGTTTAACTAAAATTTAAGATTTAACTAAGATTTAACTAAAATCTTTCATTAATATCTTTCCTTATTTTCAGGGGCCTGGTGGCTATAGGATTCTCTTAAGATAGGGGAAGCTTAAATTCACATCTTGTCTTTTTCTTATTTCAGAAGTAGAGATATAGGGGTTAAACGAGTATTGAGAAAAGAACTCTGCAGCCTAGTGAAAAAAAAAAAAATCCAGTCTCTCTTTCAATTAGTATTTTCTCAATATATATAAAGTGGAGCAATTCCAGCTGGATACTGAATTTCAGCACAATTTCAGAATACTCCAAGGAGAACAACTGCTTTTCTGAACTGTGAAAAACATTGGTGCAATTTCTTGCCCCAAAGTGAGTTTCAAAGATATATGAACATGGATCTCACACATACCAAAAGTGTATCACTTCTGCTGTTTGCAAGAAAAGATAAACCTGACAGCTGAAACTAATTCCAAGAGTCATTGGTAGCTGCAAATCTGAAATGGAAGAAGGTGTTTTCCTCTAACCCCATATTCGTTTAACAACCTCTAATGGCAAGGCAGAAGTATGAACATTTCTTTGTCATTTCCTACTGTTTAATACTTCACACAAAGCACTGCCTTCTTTGAACCCCATTTTTAGGTGTCTTGTGCTGCCCATAAATTATACGAAGAACTCTGACTTCACTAGGGAGAAGGCCACCTGAAAAATGTTCCAAACCTCTTTAGACATTATCATTATTCCTCCTTCAGTCTATTTCACCTTAACAATAACTCTAAAAAGATCACAGACTGAGATGTAAATGTAGTGTAAATTGATGCATCTACAGATCTACCCTGGTTCACATTAGCTAAAAATAGAACTCCAGTCCAGAAATGACAGTCCAGTATCATATAATTAGATAACATTGTGGGAAAATAGAATGAACTAAAGCAGAACCAACTGTATTACAGATATTGTGTGAATTAAGTCTGTAAAATAAATTAACCTATAAAATTAATAAAGTGTGGTTTGGTGGTGTTTGTTTACAATGAGAATTAGATTCTCAGCAGGTAGTTGAACTGTGGTGTTTGGAGATGTGCTGATTTAAACAAGACAAAGACATAAGAGAGATAATTTTAAAATTTATTCTCATTTCTGAGATGTTGCATCTTGGGGTGAAAATGGAGAATAAGCAGAACTTTCACTGTAAGGAAGAAAAATCAGTCAGGGTTGAAGAAGATTCTTATATTTTGGAGAGATTTTACTGACCATCTTTACCTCAAGTTTTCACATTCTTCTCAAGGGAAAGAGATACACTTTCATGGCACTTATAAAAGAGTTTAGAAGCATGCTCTTTTACTCTTCTTGCCTAAATTTCAACCTTTAAAATTGACAAACTGTTGCAAGTTCACCTCTGGGGGGAGAAAATGTGATTTCCTAAGAGGGAGTTTGTCAATGGCAGAGCCAACTCAGCAAAAGCTGAGTCACTTTTATTAAGTGAGTCTGGCATCAGGTTAAGGAAAAATAATGTGTGAAGACAGAAAGGTATGCACTATATATTTTTACTTACTCATACACCAACTACCCATTGTCTTAAATCCTGCCTACAGTCAGCTGACTCATTTGACCCACCAGTAAAAATAAAATATTGTGAAACATCTCAGGTGCCATGTAGTCACTCATTTAATATCTTCAGTAAACTGAATTCTCAAACAGGATTTTTTTTTTTTTGCTTTTTTGTTTAAGTCAATTTATTTTAAATCTACTTTTCTTGTACAAGTCAATGACAGTGAGCTACATAGCTGAAATGGCAATGTATAATATGCATATCATATATCCACTCAGGTAGACAGATAACCCCTACAACATCAACTACCCAAGAGTGAGACTTCAGAGAAAAATGTGTTTGGAATTAGCATAAGGAAGGATCTGAACATCCACAGAGCTGTGTACTGGAGTTTTAGGAAACTGACCTCAGAGTGGCATTCAAACCCTGGCTTATTAAAATATGTTTCATGTATCATGTATAGGCAAACTTAGGACTCTCATTCTGAAACCCAAACCAATCATCTACAGTTGGCATCCTCAGATAGTGGCTGCTCAAAAGCAGCCAGAGCTGCCCTGCTGCCAGTTCTGCTCCATCTCCTCCACACGTGGGTGCCTAGCAGTGAGGGTGACCCTGAGCTCAAGCCTCCAGGGCTAGTGGTCTGAGAGCAGAGCTCTTGAGTGGAGGAAGTGCACTTCCTGCTCCTCAAGGAAAACTCAAATTTGTATATGTAGGCGTCTTAGTCATTCTATTTGTGAGATATCCTCTGAGACTGCTGTAGTGATGACACATTGCAGAGGATCTGGATGAATACTAGGTGTGGAGGAGTAGCTGACACACCAGAAGGCTGTGCTGCCATTCAGCAAGACCTGAACAGGCTGGAGAGTTAGGTAGAGAGGAACCTAATGAAGTTCAACAAGCGCAAGTGTAGAGTCCTGAACCTGGGGAGGAATAACCCCATGCACCAGTACAGATTACTGGTTGACCTGCTGGAAAGCAACTCCAGGCAGAAGGACCTGGGACTCCTCGTAGACAGTAAATTAACTGTAAGACAACAATGTGCCCTTGTGGCCAAGAAGACCAATGGTGTCTTGGGGTGCATTAAGAAGACTGTGGCCAGCAGGTCGAGGGAGGTTCTCCTCCAACTCTACTCTGTCCTAGTGAAGCGTCATCTGGCCACTGTACTGCATCCAGTTCTGGTCTCCCCTCTTCAAAACAGATGGGAAACTACTGGAAAGAGTCCAACAGACAGCTACAAAGATGATTAGGTGACTGGAACATGTGATGGGGCCAGTCTCTTTTCAGTGATGCCCAGTGATAGGACAAGGGGCAAAGAGCACAAACTAGAAGACAGGAGGTTCCACCTAAAGATAAGGAAAAACTTCTTTACTGTTAGGGTAACTGAGCACTGGAACAGGCTGCCTGGAGAGGCTGTGACCTCTGGTTCTCTGGAGACTTTCAAAACCCTCATCGATTTTGACCTGCTCTGCGTGAACCTGCTTTAGAAGGGGGTTTGGACTAGATGATCTCCAGAGGTCCCTTACAACCTCTACCATTCTGTAATTCTGTGATTCTGTACCCCCCTGATAAGCAAGACTGGCAAGCTGGTAGGAACAGACGAGGAGAAGGCTGAGGTACTTAACAACTTTTTTGCCTCAGTCTTCACTGGCAACCTGTTTTCTCATACCTCCCAAGTCAATGGAACACAAGGCGGGTACCAGGAGGGCAAAGTCCCTCCCACAGTAAGAGATCAGTTTCGTGACCACCTGAGAAACCTCAACATACATAAGTCTATGGGACCTTATGAGTTGCATCCCAGAATCCTGAGGGAATTGGCTGATGTGAGAGTGACTAAGCCACTCTCCATGATACTTGAAAAGTCCTGGAAGTCAGGTGAAATCCCTGGTGACTGGTAAAAGGGAAACTTTGCACCTATTATTCAAAAGGTAGAAAGGAGGACCCTGGGAACTAATGGCCTGTCAGTCTCACCTCTGTGCCTGGGAAGATCATGGAACAGATCCTCCTCAAAGCTATGCACATGGAGGACAGGGGGTGATTTGAGATGGCCAGCATGGCTTCACCAAGGGCAAGTCCTGTCTGACCAACCTAGGGGCTTTCTATAATGGAGTGACTATATCACTCCAAGGAAAGAGACATGGATGAGCTATAGATATCGTCTATCTGGACTTCTGTAAGGGCTTTAACTCACTCTCCCACAACATCCTTCTTTCTAAATCGGAGAGATATGGATCTGATGGATGAATTGTTTGGTGGATAAGGAATTTGTTGGATGGTCACATTCAGAGGGTAGTGGTCAACAGATCAACCAGATGGAGACTGGTGACAAATGATCTCTCAGGGGTCTGTACTGGGACCAGTGCTGTTTAACATCTTCTAAATGACATAGAGGGATCGAGTGCACCCTCAGCAACTTTGCAGATGACACCAAGCTGAGTGGTGCAGTTGACACACCAGAGGGATGAGATGCCAGCCAGAAGGTCGTGGACAAGCTTGAGAGGTGGGCCATGAGGTTCCTAGTTCATGAGGTTCAACAAGGCCAAGTGTAAACTCCTGTACATGGGTTGGGAGAAGCCTCAGTATCAATATAGGCTGGGAGATGAAGGGATTGATAGGAGCCCTGTGGAGAAGGACTTGGGGGTACTGGTGGATGAAAAGCTGGACATGAGACAGCAATGTGCACTTGCAGCCCAGAAGGCCAACCATATCCTTCAAAAGAAGTGTGACCAGCATGTTGAGGGAGGTGATTCTGCCCCTCTACTCCACTCTGATGAGACCTCACCTGGAGTACTGTGTCCAGCTCTGGAGTCCTCAGCACAAGGACATAAACCTGTTGGTGTAGGTCCAGATGAGGGCAATGAAGATGATTGGGGTCTGGAACATCTCTCCTATGAAGAAAGGCTGAGACAGTTAGAGTTGTTCAGCTTGGAGAAGACAAGGCCCTGTGGAGACCTTATTGCAGCCTTTCAATACTTAAGGGGGCCTTTAAGAAAGATGAGGACAGTCTTTTTAGTATGGCCTGTTGTGATAGGACAAGGGGTAACGGTTTCAGACTACAAGAGGCCATATTTAGAC
>JAVSBS010017857.1:0-28011 GCA_033124195.1 Coracias cyanogaster
CCGTTGTTTGTTTTTTTTAATTTTCCTTTCCCTCCATTTTTTAAGCCAGGCGAGCAACAGCGCTGCATAGTTCCCTGTGTGAAGGTTGTTGGATGAGCTGAAAAACTGTGTCCCCGCGGCATATAAATAGCTTTTCTCAGCTCCAGTCCAGTTGTCTGGGCGGCAGTTAGCGGCGGTGTCCTGCGGGGACGGTTAAGTTGCTTTTTCCAGTTTCGGTGATCGGTAACAGTTGCATTAGTATTTGGACGAGTTTTCACGGTGGAAAATCCCACCTTACGTCTATAAGATCAGACAACATTGAACTCTTTGTTTCGAGCAATTTCGAGATTTAATTTTGATTTTGGTTAGCAGTATATTTTGGGTAACTATGCGTAATTTTTTCTTCCTAGTTAGTGCATCCTCTCCAGATCCTGAAACAACCTCAAAAATTTCCTCTGCTGTTCCTGTGGACATGGGAAATGTCTTTTGTTTCTCTTGCAAGTTTAAATCATGAGTTTCCCCAAGTAAATCCAGCTCTGTGACTCAGGTTTTCAAATGCTGGAATGGAAACAGGCTGGAAACCTGTAACTGAGCAGGATGGTGAGGCTAATTGGAGGCCTTAATTGGAAAAGCTCTCAGAGCCTAACAGCTGCTCAGAAACTGCTCAAAGGATTTTTGCTGTCTTCTGAATTTAACCCAGGCTACGTGATTTTTACCTTGGCATGCATCTGCCTGGAGTGAAAATCATATATTATTCATTTAATCCTGAACGGAACATCTCTTTTTACAAGAGATGTGATATTTTAGTAAGTCAGTCATGTTTCAGTTCAGTGATGTTCAAACACATGTACTATTTATCGTAAATATTTATCATGCAATCACAATAATGCTGGTTTTATTTACATATTGCAGCTCTGTTTCACAAATAATTTTTTTCAAAAAATAAAAATATTTTATTGTGATATTTATACAAGCAACATCTTCATAAAGATCAGATAAGTGTTGCAAAGGACCTGGGACTGTAGAACACATGTATGTTCCAAATAGCTGTGTGTAGTGGGAACTGTGAGTGAACTGCTGGATCATTTTATATCTGAAAGGACAGTCATACTTAAATATCTACATCAGTGCTGCTATTAAGTTGCGGTAAAAGTATTTTCTCACAAATGAAGAGATTTCAAGGATTTGTTTAAAATAAAAGATGTATACCATGCTAAAATCTGTCTTAATGCAGTCAAGCGCCAAGACCTAGGCAAGAGTCTGAGCACTTTGTTGTTTTACTGTACAATATTCTCTATGTTTAAAGTTTCTACTACAAGTTTGTTAATAAAACACAGTAGGAATAAGTTAATTTTTAAGCATCACACTAGTGGTGGACTTCTTAAACAAATAGATTAAACTCCATGGTAGCAGTGGCCTCTGGTTCCTGCAGTGCGATATCAGAAACACAAGGAAATTAATCAGTAGAAAAACCTCCTTTTATTTTTTTTGTTTTGAGTGGGGTTTACTGAATTTTACTGTGCTTGTCCATTTTAGCAAACTAATGGTGAGATGTGTATGGAAATCACAATTATGAGCTGTCTTTCCAAATGTGCAACCCTGTATGCTGATTTAGATTTCTGCCTGTTATTGATCCTACAAATTAATCCTATATTATGCTATATTCCCTTGGGTTTTATTGGCTCTGCTTTCATGTTTTCTTTGTCACTGCAACTCAAAACTTGTGAGAATGTTGTACCTCCAGAAGAACCTCTGGGATGTATGCAATTAAGGGTTTATTGTGGAGTGTTTTTTCTACCCCTCTTGTTATGTGTTTGGATTACATAATCCCTGTCTAAATTTAAATAATTAAATTTCAGATTTAGCAGATACTAAACATAACACAAAATCTTTCATAAGGCTCCATATCCATGGTGGCCAAAATGAATCCCTAGGGAATGGCATTGGCATCTGGAAGAAGGGTGCGGTGAATCTTAACCAGAGTATTCCCCAGTACTCCAGTGCTAGAGACTCTGGCAGGCATCCTGGAGACAACCTGAACTGATGGTGGCATTTGGGGATTTTTTGTGTTCATGTTTCTCCAGTTGCTTTTGTAACACGGGTGAACCACTTGAGTTACAACAGCAGTCTCCTGCAGTTCTCACTTACTTGTTACTCCAGTAACAAGCTTGCATACAAAAGTGTGTCTTTCTCCCTTAACTACAGACTACTTACACTCTTTTCCTTTTAGTTACTTTTCTAGTTTTTTCTCTGTTCGTTTTTATTATCCTACTTCACAGATACTTTCCTGTGGATTAGAAGGAAGTAAGACCAAAGCCTTATTCTGGGGTGTAGAAGCCAGTTTTGATGGACGTACTTACGCTGTTACTATGCAAACTTACACAGCTAATGTGACAGATGCACTTCTTTTCCTCTGCTTCTTTAAGCAAAGCAAATCATCTGTGAGACTGAAAGAGGACATGAAAAAGATAGCTGCGCTTCCACTGAACAAGCAGAGGAACACAACTAGTCCAAAGGTGTTTGGTGTGAGTCTTCTAGAGCTCCAGCAGCAGGGACTGAGCAAGAATGGCATTCCAATAGTTGTGTGGAATATAGTCGAGTACCTCACCCAGCACGGTAAGCTTAATGGAGTCACTTTTGCTTAGGTTTACTGTTTAGGTAAGACTCTTCAAAGGGAAGGTTCCATCTTTTTTTTGTGGAACGGGCTAAATAAGGTTGTGGCACTAGCCTGTATGTGGCTTGCTGGTTCTTTTCTTCTGCCTTGATGCTGAGCTTACTTTTTACTTGGATGTTTATAAAGGTAAAATACAGTGTTACTAAGCACTCACATAAACAAGCTGTTCAGTTTATAAATTGAATGTATTTCGTTTGTGTAATTTTCCAGTTGCAAAACACTTGTCTATAACACTTCCTGACAGGGAGAACTTGTAAATATCTATATAAAGACATTCACACGCACACTACTGAATAGGAACACATGTTCTTCCAGGTTTTCAGATAGATTCTAGTTATTATTAATCCCCTGGTTAATCACCTTGGTAGGTGTCCAATTCTTAGCTTCTCTTTGCAGTCATTTAATGGGACTTTACTTCCTGTTGTTGAAATACATCTCTTTGCAGAAATCTATAGCATTGGTGCACAGATGTATTGTGTGGCAGTTGTTCAGCAATGGAAAAGATTTTGTAGAGGTAATTTAATCTTTTAAGAAGCGGCATCTGCTTTTACCCGAAAGTTTTTCTTTTAGCTACTCAGTAATGATAATCCAATTGCAGAGCCTTAGAGTCCATGTCTATATCTTGATAGACCCCCAGAAGATGACAGATACAAACATGCTTGAAAGTTAGCTTGAATTAAGGTACAGTGCAAGTTTAAAACACAATTGTACCTTTACAAAGCAGCATCTTGCTTGATCTACTTTAACTTGCCTTAAAGTGATCTGCTAGAATACTGAAAGAGCAAGGATGGAAAAAGTGTTTGCATCGTTCAGGGTTTAATCAGAACCAGAAGCTGACAAACACTCTTGACTGCAAGTTGTAGGCTGTGCTCTGTGTTCCATAAAAAGATCTGAGTCCCACACGACTATGTCCCAAATATAACCAAACAAGCCAAGTCCTCTACTCTGCAGCAAGATTAGTTAGATTTCTGAATGCCAAGATGATTATCCAGTCCCAATAAAGATATAATCCATTCTCTTTCTCAGAAGTGCAAGCACGATCTCAAAGCTGCCCTCTTACATGGAAAGTTCTTGAAATCAGTGTCCTGTACTTGCCTAGGGTTTGTTTTGTGAATTATGAAGTTAGCTGTGAAGACATTTTTAACAGAGGCCCAGGTATGAATTCAAAATATTTGGAGGCAGAGACTTCTGTGAATCATGGTTACTGTTTGTTCTATATTGTCTTACAATTCCTATTCTGCAAAGATGTGGTAATAGATGTTGTAGGGCTTTTTAAAGCCAGACCATTTCAGAGTCTCTTTTCTAGCTCATGAGGAACTGACAACCCATGTGAAATAGCTGAGCTGACTGTTGGGCAGCTACAGCCTTGAACTAAGTTTGCATTAAGCTGCCTGTTTTCAAATTTATAGGTGAAGCCAGTCTTTTCCTATGCTGAATTCAGTACTGTTACCAGTACGTTTTAGCCTCTCTTTATTTCCATATATGACTGAGGAAGAGAAGTTTTATCTGCGTTGGGACTGTGTCCTTTGCTCACTTAGTGCTCACTACTGAGATGCGGTGTTTTCTGCTGCCCCCAAGATGGCAGTGCAGCATGCCACATGAGAATGTGTTTTGTTGTGAATACAGGAATAAAAGATCTGTAAGCAGTGTCTTATATTAAGTGAGTGAGTAAAGTAAGTTAAGTAAGTAAGAAGGACAAGCACTCGAGAATTTTACTTTTTTTTTTCTTTTTTTTTTTTTTTTCCCCTTACTAGATCAGTTTGTCTTCTGGTCCAATAAAAGAGATTATTTATCTCTACAAACTCTACTGCTAGAGTGTTGATTTCTTGAACTGGAAGTGTTCTATCAGACTGCTGTTTTGTGATGTCTGCTCTGAACAGATGAAAATCCACATTTTGATCCTTTCAGTCTTATGCTTCTGAAGAAGAATAAGCAGATTTATAGACACAGTATTAGAAAAGGTAGAATTTTTGTGGTGAAAGTGTTCTAGAGAAAAATGTATTTACTGAGTTCAGTTTTAGGCGCTTTACTGAAGGTTTTGAATCTCAGCATATGCCTAGAAAGTGATGTTTGATACACTATGATTCATCTGGCTCCCTCTATGGAAAGCTCCTTTCTGCCATCTCCTTTACTGAATGTGGGGTGTCTAGCCTGAAGTGACAGATACCTTTTCTTTTTCATGGTGAACTACTTTGGACATTATGCTGTTCAAAAGACACATTTGCATTGAGGGGTGACCTCATTAATGTTTATAAATATATAAAGGGTGAGTGTCAGGAGGATGGAGCCAGGCTCTTCTCAGTAACATCCAGTGACAGGACAAGGGGCAAGCTGGAACATAGGAGGTTCCACATAAATATGAGAAAAAACTTCTTCACAGTGAGGATGAGAGAGCGCTGGAACAGGCTGCCTGGGGGATTGTGGAGTCTCCTTCTCTGGAGACGTTTAAAACCCGCCTGGACGCATTCCTGTGTGACCTGATCTAGGTGACCTTGCTCTGGTGGGGGGATTGGACTAGATGATCTTTCGAGGTCCCTTCCAATCCCTAACATTCTGTGATTTGCTCACTGAGATTTTCTGCTATTGTAAAGTCGCAGTGCTCATTATGGAGTTACTGCTTCAATCAGCACATATTCAGATGTTTTTTCCTTCATGATGATCACAGATAAAAAGCTGTTACCCTAAAATGTGAAGCTGGAAGTAGTCACGTGTGAATTTGGCAAAATCCCACTCAAGGTAACAGGCTACTTGCAAAATTGAAAGAACTGAACTGTTTTGTAGTGTCTGGAGCCTTTTCTGTTGGAATACACCAATGCAAAATGTGGCTGTTGCTATTGATTTCTGCATAGTATGAGGTTACAGTGATGCCACTGAGTTTTGTGAGTTCTCAAAGAGTAGCCCAGGCCTCAAGATCTGGCCACGAGTATTTTTTTAATTATCATAACCCAATTACTTGACTAGAGTGGTTCTCTGGAAGGAAAACAGGATGTTACTTTGTGATTGTTTTTTTAAAAAACTGTTTTGTATTAATTGGGCTTCTTTGTATTACTACAAGTGTGTTATTCACACTAGAATATCTGTTTCATCATATCACAAGGATGTCTTAGTTCAGATAAGTCTCATATGCAATATATAATTACAGGTATGACGCAGGAAGGCCTCTTCAGGGTAAACGGCAGCATGAAAATGGTTGAACAGTTGCGTCTGCAATATGAGCGTGGAGAAGAGGTGGAACTTGTTAAAGATGGTGATGTGTACTCAGCAGCCAGTCTGTTGAAATTATTTTTGAGAGAGTTGCCAGATGGGATTATCACCTCTGCCTTACATCCCAGGTTCATTCAGCTTTACCAGGGTAAGTAAGAGGTAACATATCCATCCTTCAGTGTGCTTTCTTTCTGGATAATTGGTTATGCCTTGAGCGTAAACAACACTCTTAGTTTACCTACTTTGTTCTGCATTTCTTTTAACTTCAGCTCTCACCTGCTCCCAGAGTGCCCACAGATGTGCATTTCTGTTACAAGACACAGAACATTGTTTCTTATGTGTTTGGTCAAGTCTGGACTGTTTATGGTTTTCTAATCTGGCTGTATCTGCTGAATATAAACTGAAATGATCAGCCAGTATCTTTGAGCAACCCTGTGGATAATAGCTGCAGTCTCCTTAGGACACAGATTTGCTTCTGTTTTGCTAGGGTGATTTCTGGAAATTTCATTCTAACAGACTCTGAAAAGTTACAACAACTTCATCTGCTAATCAAATCAGATATCCATTGGGCCCAAAGCATGTGCTAAGTTTCTACTTCGCACTAAATAATGTGATTGCCCATCAAAAGTGAGCCAGTTTGCAAGTGACAGCAGACTTAACCTTTTATTCCCCATCATAACCTGCAATCTGAAAGATTTCTTTTTTCTTTCTTTTCCCACTACCCCACTTCAAGTAGTGGTGGAGGAACCATCAACCATAGGAAAACATAGTTTGGAAATGATGGCTTTGGAAAGTTGAAGCTTGCACAACTGCCTGTCAAATGATTTCTCAATCTAATTCATCTGTATCAGATAGTCCATGGTGGTGTTACGTGGAATAGGTGGTGGCTGGCCACCCATGTGGGTCAGTGGCAATTCTTTTCTCTTGCTGTGGGTAGTCCGTGCACCTTCTTGCTGTCTTCCTAAGGAGCTGCTGCGTGATGCAGAGGGGGAACGTATGCTCTGACATGCATCTCTAGTGGAAGATGGTGCAAAGTTCTCACACTCCTGTGCTGAGGTCTCCCTTGTGCTTTTCTTGCCTGCAGTGGAGCTGAAGTTTAGCTATTGGCTGGAGGAGGAAAACACCTTCTTTTCTGTTTGGGGCTGTACAGACTGTTGAGGGGGCACTGGAGAAGAGCTCTGTGCCTTCCCTTGAGTGCAGGCCTTTCAGCTGTAATCAGGTTGCATGTAGGCTGTGTAAAATACCTTCCTCATTTGGTAAAGTTGTCTGAGGCCCAAAGATAGGGTTCAGGAAGTGTTGTGTAGGAAGGTGCCGCTGTTTAAGAAAGTCCCTTTTTTCTGGTCATCACTGTGCTTTCTTTTGGGTCTTTTAGATTTCACCAGATCTGAGTCATGAGCTGTATTTAATTATGTTCTAATAAACCATCATTTAAGTGGAAATTTTATTTAAGTTGCACCTTTGCTGTTCTACATCCCTGTCCCCACAAAGGTCATATTGGAGTACTGCACCAGTAACTACTGATGTACTTTGTGAACTGTCCTATTTGTGGAAAGTTGAATTCATTTGTGCTTCCTACAGGAAACGCAAAAGTCACCCAGTACTTTTGATGGAAATGAGATAGATATCCTTACTTCACAGATTTAGCCACCAAGCTTTCTTGTTTAAAAAAAAAAAAGTAGTGCTGTAATTTATGAACCCAGTTCTGCAAAAGTCAGTCCAACTGTGACATGTCTTTGTAGCCAAGTTTGTCTGCATTGCACAATAAGCTCCAGTTACAGCCCTAATTATAATTTTGATTAGGAAAAAAAGAAAATTTATTTGAGAAATGCCAGATTGGCTGTTATGGTAAGGGCAAGGCTTTTGTAAAGTTTGAACTGAAGGTTTTTCATGCCCTAGAAAATACAGCATCAATGAGTTGCTGTGGAAGGCACTGATAACTTTCACTGGGTTCTGTTTAGCTTAACTAGATGGGCCTTTGTTTACAGTTAAATGATCAACCAGCTATGCAAGATCGGGGAAGATATCTGTTCACTTATCAAAGTATGTACAAGGGTATTCGTTGCAAAATGGTACCAAGGGAGCACGTGCCTGGGTGTTCTTTTTGTGAACTATGAAGAAAGTAGGTCAAGCTGTTTCTCAGCCAACAGGTTATTAAAAAATAACTTCGAATCTGGAGCCACTTCGCTGCATGTCTACAATTAAGGCAATTACAAGCTCTGTTACAACCTCTATATTCTCTTTTATTGAAGCTTTGCATGGGAAATGTTCTTTTAGGATTATGGGAGAGTTCCTCTGGAATATTTTCAGGGATCGGTATTACCATTTTTTTAAGCCAGCTGAGATCTTGGCCTGAGAATAACACACAATTACTTTACTTCCTATAAAAATTGTTAGGGACTGATTCCTCTAGCTTAAAATAGCTAGACTGAAAATTAAAAAAATTTACCTGTAGCTATAATTGTTTTTAATTCTGGGTATAGTCTTTCTTACCAAACCCAAGAGTAAATAATCTGACCTCTTATGAAAACGAGAGAACCTGACCCATGGGTAGTTCAGGAAGTTGGAGGAGCTGGTTTGGCACGCTGTCTGCAGCCTGTGCAATGCCATGTGAAACTGAGCTCTGCATGCTGCCCCCAAATCCTGGTGCATTGTTGCTTGTATAAATATTCAGCATAATGCCAAGACTGTGCAGTTCCAGAAAACATCACGTAGCGTATCCTGAAGGCTGTTTAGTGTGACCTGAGATTCTCTCTGCCCTTGGAGAAGGGCAGTGGCAGGGGGAGCTGGGAAGGACCTCCCTCTGTAAATGATGTTGATGGAGATGTGTGTAGCAAGTGTAGGCCAGGGACATGCTGATAGTGATCTTTGTGTTGGCCGGTCTCCTTGGAGTGCCTGACAGATACAAAGGCTGCTCCTTGCAGGGTGTCCTGGGGTAAAAAAATGTCCATCACAATCTCTTTTGTGACTGAGGCTTCACTGCGGAGCAGAGCTGTGCCTGCCCATGCAAAATGGGCTGTGCTTACAGAGCGGTGAAGGTTTCTTGCAGAAACCTCAGCTGGAAGAAATCAGCAGCTCCCATACAGAAATCCCTGCGTGAGCTTGTTTGTTCCTTCTGGCTTTTCATTCCTTATCTTTTATATCATGATCACAGACTCTTAAAACGTACTAGGAACTGTATGTTTTAAGGAACTCTTAATACCCTTTCACAGGTCACTTGCTTTCAGCAGAACAGGTTGCTATTGTACTTTTCCGTTTTAGCATACAGAAAGCTTTTCCCTTACATTAATTTCTTTTTTGTCCTTGTTGCATTCCCTCCTCCAGGAAGGATGCAGTTAAAAGGTGGGCTCCTGTCTTCCTTTGGTAGTCAGTCTAGTTAAGTTGAATGCTACTGGATCACTCTGGCTTCTTGACATTGCTTCATCCTAGAGAATTTATATTTTTCAGTAGGCAGCAGCTAGCTGCGAGTTCTCTTTCATATTTTCTCCTGCTCACAATCTGCCAAAGCTGGCAAGGTTTTTTCTGGTGCCCATGAACAGCCTTGCTAATTTCAGGGAGAGGGATGGGACTTGGTAGAAGGAAAGAAGCAGCTTCCTTCTGGATCAACAGGTTAGTTTAGGGAACACTTTCTAGCCAGCAGCTGTTTGAGTTACATGAATAAGTGGAACCAAAAATATACGTTGTTTTGGGGGATTTTAGAGCCAAGTTTCAACCTGAACAGTGACTTTGAAAATCGCCAAGTGAGTGTGAAAATGAATAGATGACAACCGACCCCTTATCTATGGCAACTGCAGCAGTGCAGCAAATCAGATTTGCTAGATGTCTTGTGGTTTTAACCTTTTCATTTGGCTTTTACTGTCATTTTGATGCTATCAGGACCAGTTCCAAACTAGAGAACTTCTGTTTTCCACATGCAGAAGATATTTCTTATGCAGTAAGAACTCTTGGAACTGGATTTCTTGTGCAGATGATGACACTCAGCAGAGCTCTGAAAGAAGTGAGAGTGCTCTGCTCCCAACATGTCAGAATGTAGCGTAAATACAGCTCTGCAAAGTGCCACAGTGGTGCAGAGCGAGGACTCTCAAATTGGATTGTGATGACAACCTTCATATGATGAAGACTTCCAGCATTTCTGCTACTGATGGCAACAAGGTGTGATTTTAAAAAAAATTATTATTATTATTTTTAATCTCTGGGGCAACACCATGTCTGAAGCAGATTGCTTCTTGGCAGAGAGAGGCTGCAGTTCCACTTCCCATAAATTGTGGAGGTGGAAAGAAATGCTTTGATTTTTCCAGCAGCCTGGTGGGCACAGTGATACTGCAATGTACAACCTGTTGCCTGTGCCAAGATTAATGTTCCAGGGTGTGTTGATAGCTACAGACAGATGCAAGATTTTCAGTCTGCTCTCCAAGCTGGTAGTATGCAAGGCAGCTGAAAGTTATGCAGATGTGGTAGCATGACACTGAGCCTTGGACTCTCTTCCTCACCTCACTGCAGAGATAATTAGCTAGGATGTGGCACTGTGCTGATACAGTTTCAGTGCTTCCAGGCTGGTGGTGTTTAGAGTCAGACTGTTTGAGATATGAGCAAAGCAGTGACATGGCAAAGCAGTGACATGCACCTGTCTGCAGGCATCCATACCTCTAGTGATGTTCAGGCAGCAGGCTCTGCAGGGAGAAGGAGTAGCATGAAGAGAGTTGGGTTGGGGAGTTAGACTGTGTCTGTAGCACATCAAAGAAACTCAGTATGTTCTGAAATAGGATGAACCATTGGAAAATATGTCCCTCTTGTGTTGATCTGTGGGTGTACACTGAAATTAAATAAGACTGAAAACACCCTTGCAAATGTGTCTGTGCCTCCTACACTGTTGAGACTCCTGTTTCTAGTTAATTAACATTTTTAGAGAGACTGCCTGTCCTTTTCAGTTGTCTCCTCGACTTGTCGCTTAGCAGCGAGGCCATAGCTCAGTTCTGAGGTGCCATGCTGCCCTTGCTGGCTTTCTTGGCCCTCACACTTCGCTCTGTGTTCTCTGGCTGCTGAGCTTAGACCTGGCATGAGGCTGCTGAGCTTGTTCTCTTCCACAGCCCAGAAACCATGATCTCATCCCTGGTTTCAAGCCCTCCCTGGCTGCTCATCTAGCTTCTCTTGCAGACCTCTTCTGAGGTGCCCTCTGCCTCACGTAGCTTTTGGCAGCCTCCCAAAATAAAAAAGTGAATGCCTTTGACTCTGCTGTGAGAGCACCTTCCCCTTGGTATACATTCTTCTTTTACTTCTTTCTCCTCTCTGCTGTACTGGGTAAAATATTCAAAAGAGCTTCGTGTGCTGTGCTTGAAATGATGAGTTTGTTGGTGGCTGGGCATATCTGAAGATATGGCTTGAATATTGGTTCCTGAATAGCCTTTGAAAATCTGGTACTCGGCTGTTTCCGTTATTGACAAGCCTGTTTGTCTCATCTCGGGCTGCTGCAGAGACTGAAGCATATGCCTAGTTTCATGCTCTTTAATCTGACTGAATAAGAAAGACTGCACTTGGTAGTCTTGACTTCCACAGGACAGCTTGTACTTTGCAAAATTAGTCATGTGCATAAGCTAAGAGCTTTGCTACACTTGATGCTTGTCTGCATGGCAGCATCAACAGCTCTGGTGGTCTAATGTTTCTCTAATGGTCAGTACCAGCTGAGTAAGCCTTAGTGATTGACCTTGAAGCAAATTGAAAAATTGTCTAGCAGGTGGATAAAAAGAGAAGGAATGCTCCAAGCAATTGGTTGTTGTGACACAAGGCTGGTTTTGCTCTCTAATAAGTTGAAAAATTCTTTTCTTTGAAGTAACATGGTCATAGATAGCAGAGGAAAATTGGTCCTGAAAATTGTACACAGTGCATGGAATAGTGTGTATGCAGGTCACTCTCTAAATTCACCACAAATTGTAATAGTAATTTTTTAAATTAAAGGTGAAATCCATGAAATAAGTGGCAGCAGCAGGAGAATTTAACAAATTAGTTTTGATTTTTGGATTGTATTGGGAGAAAGGCTTGAGTGCCTTCCCTTGCTTTTTTCACTGGAAAAGGAGGACAGAGGGGAAAGCCATATTTTCTTTCATTTCACCAGGACAGGGAATTTCATGGCTCAGGAAATGGGGCTTGCTGCCTCATGTTATTCGGTATCTCTGTGTCCTTCAGTTAGGGTAATTTCTCAAGATCTTATGATCTGAAACCTGTCTCTGTTCTTGAAAGTACAAAAATGAACAAAGGTTTGGCTGTGCCCAACGATAAGCATCTCTGATGTTGATCCACACCACATAATATATCATGGTTAACGAGCAGGGACATCCTACCCACCAAATACAACTTGTACCACGAGGCCAACAGCTTTGTTTGTTGTCAGAGAACCTGTGTTCAGAATGTTCTGTGGCAGTTATTAGCATCTTTCTAGTTTGAAGGGATGGAAAATCCTTCAGTAAATGGAAAAGTACCTGTCAATCTGAAGCCCCAATGGGAGGCCCAGGGAGGCAATTAGTTCTCAAGGGCATTCTGTGATTAGGTGTTGGTGTGGCGGTTAGTGGAAGAGGTGCATTTTTTTTCTGAGAGATCACTTTGGCTTTCCTTATCATAACTAAAAGCAATTTATAGTAGAAAGCACTATGTGCTAGTTGTTTGGTTATCTGAAGAGAAGTATGTTAGGAGGTGAATTTCAATGTGGAAATGAGTTGTGTTTTGTTTCTCTTTAAGCTTCATGAAAAGATAATTAATAATCAAGTTGGAGACTGTCCAGTCCACTTTGATCAGTGCAGATACAAATCCAATTAAATTCCTTATTGTTATTCCATTTCATACAGCCTTCAGAAGCACCCTGAAATTTTGCTGCAGGAATAAAAACAGTAATGTTACCAAGCCGATTCATAGCAGCGAAGTTATGATTGTTTTTATTCTGTATAGCTCTTAAAAAAATGTTGAAAGAAATACTTCAATAAATAACCAAATAAGATTTTAACTCATCTTCTTCATGCATTTTTGATTTCTCCAAAGGAGCTTGTTTCTTTGCTGTAGAAGAAAAGGATATAATTAATCAGTTGGTTAAAATGTCTGATCCTGTAATTTGACTGGCATGTTAAACTTTGGCCTGCTCTCATGAAAAAAATTGTATTAAGTCTGTGGTACCGAAAAAGATACATAAAGATGAATTCTTCATGCATATAAAACGTAAAGAGGCTTATCTTGCTATGTGCTGTATTATGCATGTCATGTAAAGCAGGAACCGTAAGCTTGGAAGCTTGAGAAGTAAAAATGAAGATGAAAATTCTGAAGTATTTATAGATACATTACACTATGTGTTCATTTTTTCCTCCCAGAAATCTTGGGGAAATAGAAGATGTTCTTTGTTCCTGCAGCTCAGCATGGGATGAAGGCAGGGGATGTTTTCCTGCCAGTCTTCTCCTCTGTGTGCTGGTAGCAGGGCGTACAGCAGAGCCAGCAACTAGTTACTGCACTGTTTCAGATGCAGCCTGTTTTATTACATCTTCTTGACTAAAAATGAGTCTTGGAGACAAAGCAAGGTTTGGCTTTGGTTGAATGTTGGGTGAATCTTCTTGCCAAGGATCACAGCGTCCTTTGAATGAAAAAAATACCTTGTTATCCTAAGCCTGGGGAGGATGTCTGTATTCCCATGGGAAGGCAGCAGCTGCTTTGGGACAAGGCAATCTGTTACAGAGAACACAGAGGGTTAGCATTTAGTGTAAGCTCACTTTGGCTTTGTGGAATAAAGATGTCCTTCTAACCACTAGAACTGTTTAAACCTTGAAGTACATCTCTAAGGAAAGATCAGTTACCCAACAACAGTCTCACAGCATTCATACCACCAACCTGTAAGGCTGATAAATAAGGAAGAAAAAGTACTAGAAACGCACAGCTTCCCTCATGTTAATGGACACTGCTTATCATTAGATTGGTGAGGAAAACCTTCAGGGCCTGAGGTCTTCTGTCTGAAAATGCTGTTACACAGAACCCCAAGAACTCTGCATATGTGAGAGTTTCAGTGAAATTTCATTTTGATAAAGAGTCAAAATGAGTATTTTTAAGGTTTAAGGCATCCTGTTTTGGCCTAAAGGGGAAAAAATAACTGATTTCAAAGTTTGCTTTTATTAATATGTAAACCCAAGATTTTGGTGGGTACGAATTACTTTTGAAAGTGTCTTTAGGGTGGAGGAGGGGAGCAAAGAATCCTGCAGGTTTTGAGTTTGGTTCCAGAAGCAGAAAACAATTAAGTAAAGTGTGTGAGTCTAAGCTTGTGTTCACTGCCTTGATCTGTATAAACACAGCATTTCTGAAGTTTATGCAATTTTTGCATTAAAAACAAATAAAAAAAAAAAAACCAAAAAACAAAACAAACAACAAGCCAAATCCAACAACAAAAACCTGCATGAAAGAAAAGTGACCTTATTCCTACTTCAACATTACTCAGTACACCATGGAAAACATTCTTAGATTCTAGGAGATTGTACAGTACAACAAGGCTCTTCTCTAAACTTAGGCCAAGTTTTGGCTCGTTATGGAATGTAACACTGCCCTTAACTGATGTTTTTCTGTAAGCAGAACTCCTTGCCTAAAACTTAGTACAGAGTTGTTACTCTGACAAAAGACAAAATAGAACTTTTCAGAAAATGTACCCACCGAAAGTACTGTAATACTGTTATTCTAACAACACCTGCATTTCAAGAGACTTCTTGGTTTACTGTTCTTGCTTTCTTCTTTTTCGATGTTTTCATGGGAGGGGAAACTAAAACAGAGTATGAGATGGGGTTGGGGAAGCACATAAAACAACCAGAAGAAGCATAGAAGCAGATCTGGTAGAGGTGGGGTTACAGCAGATACAGCTATGTACCTGATGGGAATGAACATGCTCTAGTGGTTCTGCCCAGGGAAACAGTTACAACATAAAGCTGAGCATGAAACAGTAGCGGTGGTGGCCAAGGTGAGCCTCAGAAGAAAGGTTCCAGTTCCTGGAGGAAAATTATCCGGTTTGGAAGATTCTGTATCTCTGAACAGAAATAAGACTGAATTTTAGATCCCCCTACTTGCTTACCCACATAAGTAAATTGGAAGTGATGTAGAAAACCATGTACATATGTCTTCTCTTGTTTTTCCTAGACACTAGAAACGACATGCAGAAGGAAAGAAACTTGAAAGAGCTCCTTAAAGAACTGCCTGATGCTCATTACTGCCTGCTGAAGTATCTGTGCCAGTTCCTGATAAAGGTTGCTGAACATCATGTAGAGAACAGGATGAACCTTTGCAATCTTGCCACTGTATTTGGACCAAACTGCTTTCAGTAAGTTGGGATTTTCACTTTTCCACATATGTTGATGGAGAGTGTGTTGGAGCAGATGGCCAGAAATGTAGCTCAGAACGCTAATTTGTCAGAGTGATCAAATAGAGGCAATGTGTGAGGCTTTGTGATAAATCATAGTGCTAAAGCTGTTGCTTGAGCTGAATGGGAAGTGGGTTGCTCTCCCATCTCCTCTTGCTATTTTGCTGAACAGTTGATCAGTTTTCTATTGCTGTGTTAACAGCAGAGCAGGAGTATGACAGTGAAAGGCCTTTAGACCATATAATTACAAGGAGACTTGTGCTCATACAGCTTTCTTTCTTTGCCGTAAGATAATATGGATGCTTCTCTGCAGAAGGCTTTGAGAAAGGATACCTGTCGAAGGAGGGCTCCTGCACAGCACCCAGGTGCTGTACGATTTCTAGAGATGGATACTGCATGCTCTCTGCAGATTTGGCCTTGTGATCTGCTCTCTGTCCTCTAGATGCCAATGATTCCAGGCTCTTTACCCTTCTAGTATATTCAGAAACTGCTCTGGACATTGTGGGGTTCTGCTGATCTCTTGAGACTTCTTACTGAACTCATCAGTTTTACTGGTTTCTTTCACTGGGCCAATTCCTTGGTGCTTGTGGTGAAGACAACCTATTGTACATGCTAGTGGAACTTGCAGCAGTAGCAAGAACAGTTAGTTCTGTGTACAAGAACAAGCTTGAGTGAGAATGCCTGTCAGGTCACTGCTGTGATGCAGTGCATCGTTGGCACCTTCACCCTGGTCTTGTCTCCAGTACACCCACTGGCTGGCATCCAAGATCTAAGACGTGGGAGATACATAGGGAGTATGTATCTCGAAAGATGTGTGATATCAATGAAAGGAGACAAGTGAGTTCTGCATAGCAAATGTCAGATTTGCATTAAACTTTCTAAAATTTTGCTCTGGAATAATACAGAGTTGCCTAATGATTAGGTTAGATTAATTGCCTAATGAAACTATCTCTAGGCTTCCCCTGTAGCCAGTGGAAAGAAGTAGGCTTCTTTGAAGAGAGAAAACAGAAATTAGGTTCCTTATTCTGAGCCAGTTCCACGTACCTAGGCTACGTGCTGCCTGCTGCCTTCTTAAAGGAGCATGTCTTGTTCCATTGACTGGGGAGAGAACTCACAGAGGTGAGACATTTAAACCAAAGCTTGTCCTTGTGACTGCACTGCTGCCTCATCTTAAGATGTTGCTTCATGGATAATGGAGTTGAATATGTCAGGATTTAAGCATTTGCTGTGTTAATACAAAAAGATAAAACAGGTTTTGAAAACAGTTGTCTTCATCTCCAAAAGAAAGAAAACTCAAAAGACAGTAGTATATGTAAGAACGCATGAATATGAGAGTTAGTGGAAGCACAATACTGTGAATTTCTGGCATGGAAAAGAAAACAGTTTTTAAAGATTACATTTGTATGGGCAGTTTGGGAATTTCTGTCTACATGTATTAGAGTTAAGAACAACCAAAATAAATTAGAAGAATATGAGTTCAGTGGCTAAATCTGTATGACTGAAACTCCCAAGTGGCTACTAGAATAATTTTTAATTCACTCATCACTTCGTTCAGGAAAGTTTAAAAAGTAGCTCTGTCTTCTTTTTGGTGTAGAATGCAGAGAGTTGCAGATTGGGATTGCAGTTGGCATTCCTAAGGTTAAACCAAAGCATGCTACTTAGAAGCTGCATAGTTGTTGCCTCAACTGGTCTCTGCTCCTAAGATGGTATGCAAAAGGCATAGCAATTTTTATAAGGTAGAAGGCCTGTGCGTAGGAGGGGTGGAATCACATCATTCAATTGCAGAAGCCTGAGAAAGGCAGAGCTCACTGGAGGTGCAAACACAAGGACTCTTGTGGCTGTGTATGAATGCAGCCAGCCCTGCAGTTGTGACACGCATTGAGATCAACGCTCATGTAGCAAAAGAGGCAGTGATAGCAAGGCTTGACACTTAACAGCTGGCTAATGAGTTTTTTAGAAGACGTAAATATATCAGAATTATGGATGTAGATTTTTATTTAAATGAAGCTTCACCCTCTGGTAATTCAGTTATGTGTTTTATCAGATCTTGACCTTTTCAAGGTAGTTCAGTATTATAATCCAGACACAAAGATTATGAGCAGTAGTTCAAATACCCTCTTCTTCTGTGTTAATGAATGTAGTCTTAAATTGCTGAAACTATGACCATCTGTATCAACAGAGATTTGATAAGAGGAGGAAAGAGCTTGCAGCACTAAACTTTAGGCATTGGGTTTAGCCAGCTTATTGGCCAAACAGCCAGACAGAGATCCTCAGAGCACAACTCAGAGCTCCAGAGTAAGGCTGCCTGAAGTCTGCTTGGCAAGGGCTGTCTTACTACTGGCTGCAGGCAGTCCCTACAGAGACTCACTGAAGAAATTAAATATCAGCAGGTGCTTGAAGCAGATGCTCCTCTCGCTTTGTGGTGTTTGTTCAGAGAAGTGTATGGTGTGTTTCTCTGGGACAAGGAGAGAAGGTTTAGCATCCATCTTGTCAGCAATTACACTGCTGAAGCAGGAAGATTTGAGATTTTTGTCAGAAATTCCCACTCATGTCTAACATCGATGTTGGAGTCTGTGTCATTAATGCACGATGTCAGAGAAGATGAAATCCATTTGCTGATGCTGAAGAATTACTTTCTACAAGGTATTTTTAGTGGCATATTAGCTATTTAAACATATTATCTCCTACTCCATAACTGAAGCTGTTTAACAATTGAATTAATCTCACTGTTGGGCCACTTTCCAGACATTGGACTTTCTTTTAATTCTCTTCATCTCATTCTATTCTTCTATGCCATGTTCTCTGTAAATTATCTTATCTCCTAAACTTTCAACATTTATTAGTTTTATCTTATCCGCTACTTCCCATGCTTCCTTACTTGCTGTTTGACAAACTGCACTGGTGCTTTTCTAATGAAAGGTTATCTTATGCACTCTGTATTTCTAATGAATATAAAAGGGGGGAGAAGGCTATTTGCATTCCTTCTAATGAATTGTGATGTAAGATATAGGAAAATGTAAACAGCGAGGTCAAACAGCTCAAAAAAAGGAAAATGTGATGATTTGTCATTTAGTGCATTGTTTTCTTCCAGCTTGGGTTGTTCAGATTTACTGTGATGGAGGCCAAAGATCAAGAATACAGAGAAATACAGCCCTTGAGAAACAATGAGCATGAAGATCTATGAACTTAGTAGTTGTCTTTTCTATCACTGGGCTAATCTGTGTGGAGTATTAACACTTGCAGCATCAGCATAGTTACTCTTGGAGGAAGTTACTGATCTGAATTTCAGCTCCTGTAGAGCTGTAGCCTTAGTTGTGGCCTTCTATGTGTCTCCGCTTGGCCCTCAGCTTGCACCATAGAGGAAGGAGAGGACCAGATGGGTTTTCTTTCCACCTCTCTACTGTCTTGGGCCTGGGTATCAGAGGGGTGCTGCATTCATCCTGTCCTTTGGTTGGGATGGTAAGACCTTAAAGCGTCTAGTTCCAACCCCCTGCCATGGGCAGGGACACCTTCCACTAGACCAGGTTGCTCCAAACCACATCCAACCTGGCCTTGAACACCTCCAGGGAGGGGCATCCACAGCTTCTCTGGGCAACCTGTTCCAGTGTCTCACCTGTCTCAACACCCTCACAGTAAATAATTTATTTCTAATATATAATCTAAATCTACCCTCTTTCAATTCATGGTATCACTATGCTCCCTGTTAGAGTCCCTTCCTATCTTTCCTGTAGGCCCCCTTTAAGTACTGGAAGCCTTCTGTAAGGTCTCTCTGGAGCCTTCTCTTCTCCAGGCTGAACAAGCCCAACTCTCTCAACCTGTCCTCATAGGAGAGATGTTCCAGCTCACTGGTCATCTTCATGACCCTCCATTAGCCCTTGACTATTATCCAAATCCTAAAGAAGATTTAAAAATGCGTAATCAGCTTGCAGACTGGCCCCAAGTCAAGTCATGGCAGCAAAACCATGCTTCAGAGAATGCCCTGCAGACCCACCACAGGGCTGGCACAGCATCTTCTGTGTCCTAACGAGCCAAAGGGGCTGACAGCGACAGACGCACCGTGTGCTGCTCCATTAGGCCGTGAAACTCTTCGTACCCTTTATTTAGCCACCCGTTCTCTCAGACTTTCGGCTGTTAATTTTTTCCCCCTCAGATTTTATGTTTATGAAGAGGATATTAAAATTATTTATAACCAACTGAGGTATTGATACTACTCAAATATCCTGCAGTGTAAGTACATTTTTTCTCTAAACATACTTTACTAGATGCATTGATTTAATACAGGAGACGAAAGGTTGGCTAATGTACATCCTAAATAAACTTGCTGCATTACATGAAAAGTCCACACTAATGGCATCTAATGTAGGGCTATAAAATAAATACGTTGTTAGTTATAAGGAATAGAGGGGTTTGAGGTTATATTTTCTACATTGCCTTTGAAAATCAAACTTTTAAAAAAAATTCGTGCTTGAAAGGAATGAATGAATCAGATTATCTAACTGTACTAATTAAAGTACAGGATGTCATCATTTTACCAAGCCCTGAGTGCTTCCTGAACGACTTTAAGTACTCTCAGCTCCATTGACTCCACCGTAATTGATTTCAATGAGAGCTGTTGGCTCCCCGCACCTTGCAGGGGAGAGCCCGGCGTTGGGGGGAAAAGCTGGTGCCACGTTGTGTGGTGAAAGCTCTCCTCTCTGTGAAAATGAGGCAATTCTCGAAACACTTAAACTGTTACTGAAAACCAGTGCTTTTTTCCCCTTTAAGATAGGGACCATCAGTGAAGAGAGCCCGTCGAGCCTCACTGGGCTGGCAGTGAGAGGAATGTAGAATAGACCGAAGCAAGCGGCTCTGTCCATCCCACCGAGCGGTGGGGTTGCACCTCTGTGCACCAGCCAGAGCTGCTAATGGACACACTTCAGGAGTTTAAAAGCTCCGTGATTCATGTACAATGAGTTATTTAGTCACGTTAATCAAGGGAGGAAGTAACCTTTCAACAAAATTATTGTTTCACGCCTAGAAAAAAGCTGCTTTGTTTGTTTAGTCAGAAGGGAGAAAGATGAGTTGTACTCCTTCATGTTCAGCTTTGCAATGATGTGAAGCTCTTTAATATGAAGTAATTTTTTAGAGCTCTTTATCTCTGATAGGTACAGTTTTTAATTTCCAAGTCAAGTACATCTATGTAGGCTTAGCTTATGGAGAACACTTCCATACATAGTCAGACAAAGATTGTTTGAGAAGGTGAGTTAGTCTGAATCCATTCTTCTCCTTTCAAATTCAAACTCAGGGTTTTTTCTCTGTTTGCCAGATAGGAATACATTTGTTGAGGCCTTACTTTAGACCTTTGGAAAAATGTCAGATGGCCTTTAAAGTAACAGGTGAGGTGGGAAGACAGAGCATTGTGCAAAAAGGAACTGTACAGCCATCAGGTTTACTTTGTGGAAGCGGGACTTTATTTTGGTCTTTAGCATCGTGCTCTTTTGTGAGACCTTGCCAAGGCAGACGCAGGGTGTGTGTGCTCAGGCTTCCAAAATAACCAGCTCTACAATTAACCTTCCCATTTTGTTGACTTACTACAACTCTCGGTGAAGTTAAATTGCCACATCAAGCCAAAGCCAGTGCCAGTGCCTGAACTTTGTCCTCACCACGTTTCTGATGGGGATTCCTGCATCTTTGTCCTCTTCCAGAGGTGAGGCACAGCTGCACTGCAGCCTGCCAAAGCTGGTGCGCTCTGCTCGTCTCCAGCGGCAAAACTAGATCCCAACTAGAACTGTGGTCAGAAGGAGACTTCCAAATGCAACTCCAAGCTGGATCCATCCCAGCTCACGCACTGGTGCCAGGACATGCTTCCAGCCGACCCGACATAGGCAGCGAATGGGCTGTCGTGGTAGAGGGGTAATATTTTGAGCGGGTAATTTTGGTAGTTTTGCACTAGAGGCACGCAGACAGTTGCAGGTTGTAACAGCTGACAAGGTGCCAGCTCTCTTTAGAAACAGGTCACTGCGTACCTAATAAAAATTCTAGCTCTTTATTCTAGTTATTTTTCAGGTGCCAGGGTAACTATTACTCCTTGATGCTGACGGCTTTGGACTAACCCCATACAGTGGGGCTGAGCACCTCTCAGTTCTGTGAACAGCCCAGGAAAGGAAATAAGGTGTTGTGCAAAAGTATATGTTCAAATGATTCTGGCCTCGTGGTTTCTGCTTGCACACGTGGCTTTTTGTGTCCATAAAAGAGAGATGCTCTCCAGAGACATCCAGCCCAAGCAGTTACGCTATCTCTGCCTCAGGAGCTTAAGAAATGTTAAAGTAAAAATAAAAGTCCCTTGCAGATGGTAACGTGGAGGTATGGCAACGGCTTCCTTTCTAAAGCACTTCTAAATTCAGTAAGCTTTTTTTGAATTTTAATTTGTGCCCTTTAAAACAGCTTTAAACATTATGCAAATGTATTTAATTATATTCAAATGGTCTCCCACTACTAAGAGCATGCCCTGTGTTAGTGTGTGCACACCCCAGGGAACAGCCCTTCAGGCGGGAGAATTCCTGGAGATTAACTGGCCTTGGATTTTGTTAATGGGGACTAAAATCCAGTGTGGAAAGTGCACTTAAATTTCACCTAAATGTAGACTAGTCAGAAAGGAGAAGGGCTGAAGAGCAACGGCCACGGCAGCCTCCCTCCCTCCTGTCTCGTTTATAAGGGCACTGGAACAGAAACCAGAAAAACTGAAGAAATGACATTTGCTGGGGACAGTTTAGTTGACGATGACTACCAAAGGGTTTAATAACCTGCTGTAGGACCTCGTGTGAGACCGCTGTACATTGGTATGGGGATGCGACACCACAGACAAAAAGATCAGTCTCTTCAGCATCGCTCCGAACCTCTGTGTTCACAGGCACTTCCCCGAGATTTCTGTTAGACAGTGGTAAATTAGTGAGGGTGTCTGATTTCAAGGACGGGATCAGATGAAAACTGTAGGAAGCTGACATTTTAAATATTAATTTTATTGGAGATTGATTTAGTCTTTCTTGTCTCCTCTTTATTGCCTTATGTGGTGAAAAGTTACCATATTTGGTATCGTAAAGGTATCTCAGCAGTCATCCTCTACTGAAAGGTAGACAAATTATTCAAGGTGAATGATCCCTTCTTGCAAATGTGGACTTTTTATCCTCATTTGTGGTTTGAATTTCATTTACAGCAGTATTTATTCCAACTAAACCTGGAGTCCTGGCCTCATGTGCTTTCATCTGGGCCTCCTGGTGCCAGCCTGGGTGACGAGGACCTGGCAGCTCAGTCCCCTCTGCTCCTGAGGGCCCAGGCCCAGGGCAGGGCTCCTCACGTGTCCTAATTGCCGGCTCTGACACCGTGTCCATGGGGAGATGCCTTTGTCATGTCACGGCTCCAGCTGGACAGGGTCTTCTTGAATGACTGGCTTTTATCCACCACGTGCTGGCAGCTTCAAAGGCAGATCTCTGGGGCGTGCAGCCCTGCTCCCGAGGGTGTCTGTGAATCCGCAGAGCTCCAAAGGCCCCAGGAACATCGCAAGGAGAAATTTCCCTACCAGGGAACCTACATGTTGGGTTCACAGACATGGGGGAAATAATAAATTTTTAAAAAAATTCTGTGGGTTAAACCCGGCTGCATGTCAGACCGTGCTCGGCGTTGCACCCGGCAGCAGAAGGAGGGAATCGCAAATTTAACAGCACATGGGATTATGTTTGCATAATTGGCATCAGCTCTGCTCACAGGCTGGTTATTAATTAGCACTCCCACATAAATATTCATCCCAAGCCGAGGCCGCCCGCTAGAAGCGGGGTGGGAGCATCCCCAGCGCACAGGGCGTCCTCCTGGGCGGTTGGATGCTGCGCTCCTGCGCGCTGACGCCCTTCCCCAAGCGCGGCTGGCATCGGAAGCCATCAGACACAGGGGTGGGGAGGAGGAGCTGGTCCAGGAGTCCCACCGGTCCTGCACCCGCTGCAGAATGAGGCCAGTGTGCGCAGCAGCCTGGTGGGGTGTGCACCTGGGGACCGGCGCCTCTTCCCGTGAGTTGAGAGTTGTTTCTTGTCTTTGTGTTTTCTGAATGTCGCTAATGCCAGGAAGAAATGTGCTAAATGATATTTTTCGGTGAAATGCTTCCCTCAACTTGTAGTATTTCTACGACATTGCTAGTTAATAATGGGCTGCAAGCATCGAACTGTTATGCAGGGTTTATGAACGCAGATTTAATCATAGGAGGAGAAATGTGAATACTGATGTTGCCTTTGTTGTTTATGGAGATTACGTTTAGGGTTTTTTCTGGAAAACAAACCATCAGTAAAATGCTGTGAGATGTTTTGTGTTTTCTCCAGTTTCTTTGTTCCTCCTAATTTGAAGCGTTGTCTAGGTTGTATCATGTCTTTGTTTTCATACAAGCAGGAATCAACTACCCAATATTCTGCTTATTTTAAGCAACTAATCATCTGATGATGTGTTACCTCTTCATTTATACATCCCTTTAGATTTCCACCTGATGAGGTATTTAGCAGAAGGACCTCAGTGGACATCTCTTTGTTTCATCCAAAGTTAGTGGACTGTTGCCTTAATGGAAATTGTTGAAAGCACCTTTAACAAAATGGCACCCAAAGTACGTTAGATTTGCTCCATTTTACTAAAAGAATCTCAAGTTTGCATAACCACTTTCCATGCAGGTATTTATGAGCTGTCCTGTGGTGTCTTTTGGGAAAGGCTAGCTCTTGCCCCGAGGATGGTGCAGGATCTCTCTGGGTTTGTGGCTCGGTTCTTCCTTCCTTTGGCTGCCACGGAGCAGCGTGGGGCTCCTCGGAGAGCACCTTGGCTGGAGCTGGAGCCTCGGAGCTGCCCCTGAGCATCAGGGCGATGGGTGAGGAGCTGAGAGTGCAGGGCCGGGGTCCAGACACAGCCTCCACGCTGAGCCGTGCAGGGACATCGAGCCCCAGCCCGCTGTCTCCTCTCTGCCGCACTTTATCTCGCAGCTGTAAGCTGTAGTCAAGCTCTCCACTCAAACACACCTATGAAAGTCAGTTCCTGACACCATTGCTGGGTAAGCTGCCGCCACTTGCTTTTTCCCATTGTTGCAGATTTTGGGAGCAAAGTATTTGAAGTGATCTGTTAATTCACAATGTCATTTTCTTCCAGGTTTACCAAAATAACCTAGCAAAGATAAAAGCGTCAAACGCAGCTCCCACATGACAAAACATTCTTACTTCCAGTGGGCTGCACTTTAAAAATGGGGCGTTTCAGTTAAATGTGCAAAGTCTTAAAAACTTGTGCCAAAAATCTTATGCACATACAGTGCCTGAAACTAGACTAAGAGACATTCTAGGGGATGTATCTGATTCCTTTCTTTCTGTAGAATCATGATCTGTGAGCACACTCGGCAGCCCCGTGCTGTCAGTGGAATCGCTGCTCTATCCTCATGTTTAATGTATGTGCACGCAGCCCAGCTGGGAAGAGCCCACAGTCTGTCGCGCAGGCACCAAAGCAGATTTTGGGCTGTGCTCAGTAATTTTTCGCTGTTAGGAAGAGCGCAGATCATCCTTGTCTGACCTCGACTCCAAGGGTCCAATCCTGCCACAAACGGTGGCACGTGTGCCTGTCCCGTGGTGTGAGCCATCCCCAGCACCCCTCCCAGCACAGTGAACGTGCCTCGGCTGCGCAGAGAGGGATGGAAGCTTTAATTCCACATCTGCATGTGGAAAAAATATCCAGAACACATTCCCTGAGCACCTGCAAATTCAGCCCGATCCAGTGGCGATGGGCAGGGCTCTGAACCTAGTGGGAACGGCGCAGGCAAGGAGGAAGGAGGAGAGCTGGCGGCAGCTGACATCTGTCATTGAAGCACTTAATGATTTTGCATAATGTTTATTATGCATAAGCAAAACCTTTCATGGAGAGGGGATAATTGAACAAATTGCTCACAGGGGAGGCTTTTGGAAAGGGAATTTTAAAAATTCACATTCTTTCTACATTTTAAAAATTAAAAGGATATTCAAGTTCTGGTAATTTTCTTTTAAACTACGAAACCAATTTTCCAAAAGGTGATATCCAAGCAATATTCTGCAAACTCATTAAACCGTTGGAGCAAACTAATGCAAATTGTGATATGAACATTCGGGTTTAATTTTTTTTTTAAGATATTCTGAAATGGTACTAAGAACATGAGTTATTTCCCAAGCCTTTAGATTAAAATATTCCTGCTGAAAAGAGCAGTTTTACTCCGGGTGGCCCCCGGAAGAAGAGCTAGTATTCCTGAGTGGATTTAAGTGATTCGGTTTGTATGTTCACTGTCAAATATTCGTTGCTGTTTTATTTCCAGGAGAGCACTGTCGTATTTTCCATGCTGAGGGGTGCCGGCTCTGTGCGACTGTTCTGGCCGCGGTTGGGGTCTGAGATGCTCTGTTGTTGTCGAGCCGCTGCCTGCCTGTGTGATTGTGTTCTGTTCTCCTTGTAGATGGAGGAGATTAAGTTTAAAGACAGAGCAGTCTACGTGCTGGAGAGAGAGTTAGGGGTTCAAGCCGGGCATGCTCAGAGACTGCAGCTCCAAAAGGAGGCTTTAGATGAACAACTTTCCCAGATCAAAGAGTCTGATCGGCATCTGAGCAGCCCCAAGCGGGAACTTCCTTATGCAAGTGGTGCAGGAGACGCTTCAGATCATTCGGGAAGCCCCGTAAGCACTTTCACGTGGTTTCACCTAAACAAACGAGCAGAGAGTGACAAAGCGGCACAAAAGTGACAGAATCTTGATGAGTGCACCCTCGAGCAACAGCTTTCCCATAGCCCTGCCAGGGAAACCCGAGGCACCCATTTCTCGCTCTCGTTTGCCAGCCAAGCCTTTAAGATTAAAAACGGAACCCTGCTATGGGAGAGCTTTTGCTCTTTTGTCATTCTGTTTCCTGGTTTTGTTTGGTTCTGTTAGCAGGGTGAAATTTTTCTGTTCTCTTTCTCTTCCTTTTCCTCACCGTACCATACTTCTGCCACCCGCCTTGATTTGACACGATTTTTGCCAACAAATGATGCAAATGCATTTCTAACCGAGTGATGTATGTGTGCTAGCTTTCGGAGCTGCAAGCAATGGGGTTTGTGAGCAGATGTACCGGGCCAGTTGCCGCGGGGAAGGCGGCGGGTGCGTGGCAGCGCGGGGAGCCGCAGCCCTCCCGACACCGCCGCCAGCTGTTCTCTCCCAATTCTTTTCTACAATGCAATATCCAGAACATTAAATTTTAGTCACCCTTCCGCAATGGCTTTTTCAGTACGACGATGGCACCTTTCTGCTTTTGCCTTAGTTTGCTGATGTCAAAAACCCCTCCATTAACTGACCTCCTACATCTGGCGTATGCAAATTTTCATCATTGCTGATTCTCATCAAGATTTCTTTTGCAACAGCCTGAATTTTCTCAGTAGAAGTGTAAACACTTGTACATGAGCAAACCAGTCAATTTATCCTTTGTCCCAAGCCTCTCCTGCACCTGTTGAATGAGGAACCCTATAGACCTCCCCAAAGTGCCACCAGCACTACGGGCATTAATTTGCTTCTTTCAATTTGTACTCAACTTCTGCCAAACATACGAACAAGTCCTAGAGAAGGGGGAAAAGTCTGTCACATTTGTAAACAGATGTAACTTCTCTCCGATTCTGAACAAGAACACACATACTTATATTTCTATCCATTTCTAATTTGATTTAAGTATTCTCACTCGAAGTGCTACCCCTTTGGCTTTACGAGTGACCCTTTAGACCCCACTAAGGGCCACAGCTCTGCAGAAGAAGAGCTTATACAATGGTCTAATTGCATGGATTTCCCCCACTTGTACGTCAGTATTTTTAATACCATTTTCTTATAAGAAAGTCCTCAGAGTGAGTGACGTGTCTGAAGCACTCAGTTCAACAGTGGCATGCATTGGAAACGTTGCCTTAATTTTTGATATTTTCTTTTCTATTTCCAAGTTCACCATTAGTGACCTTGTATTTTCATATACATACCTCTGCATTTGCATACTTTGTTACATTTTCATTCCTGACTTTCCGTTGTTCTCATCCTGCAGCTTTCAGTGGTCAGCTAGGTCACGTGGGTTACACTCTGCCGTGTCATGTTTTGAAATGTTTGGATTCGGGATAAGAAAGAGCTTGAGCTTTGAAAAATACTGACCTTGCGTGAACACTTATGAACAGTTATTTGCAGTTGATCTTTGTTTTAGGAACAGCAGTTGGATGAAAAGGATGCCCGGCGTTTCCAACTTAAAATTGCCGAGCTGAGTGCCATCATCAGGAAGCTGGAGGACCGGAACGCGTTGTTGTCGGAGGAGAGAAACGAGCTGGTGAGTGCAGCGGTGATGACGGATGTGAACGTGCTGCTGTGGCTGTGTCTTGCCCCCGAAATATGAAGGTGTTTTCTTCTGGGCTGCTTGGAAATCATTACAGGAGTAGCTGCCTCCTCCCTACACTCTATATTTGGTGGGGTGCCACAGTACACTTGGTTTTGCCTATATAATAATGAATTTTTTAAATGGCATCATCTACGCTTATTTTTATTTGTTCTTGAAAATGAATACATCCCCCAGATGGTACACTTGTTGCACTGACTGAATACTTTGTGAAGGAGGAATGATCTGCTTCCCAATGGAAAATACCAAGAGACTTCTATAGAAACATAGAATCGCAGACTGGTTTGGGTGGGAAGGGCCCTTCAAAGCCCATCTAGTCCAACCCCCCTGCAGGGAGCAGGGACATCTCCCACTAGAGCAGGTTGCTCAGAGCCCCGGCCAACCTCACCTGCAATGGTGCC
>JAVSBS010017857.1:28111-44022 GCA_033124195.1 Coracias cyanogaster
GGATCACATGTAACAGAGGGGGTATATGGGAGTACCTTAAAGCAAGCATAGGAATAAAAAACAATTAAGGAAGAAAATACTCTGGAACAGATTTGAAAAGGTTGGCAGTTAGGTGCCTTGTGGGATTCTCAAGTCCCTCAGAAGCTAAGACATTTCTGTAAAACCTCAGTAGTGATGTATGTCCTTGCATTTGGCCCAAGCTGGTGAGACCTAAGTCTATAAATGATGCAGATTGTGTAAATGAGTCACACACTGAGATGAACACGTGCCTCAAGTTTGTGTTGCTGTATCTTTAGCTACCTGTTAGCCTCTGGTCTTGCAGCAGAGTCTGCAGATGTGAATATGTGTCTATTTTCAGCTGCACCAGTTTGTGGTCCAGTGTGTCAAGACAAATCACTTTCATGAGCTGAAGTATAGGGCCAAGTTGTGGCCATGAGGTCACGTATGTTATAGACACAGTAAGGTCTGTCTAGAGGGACAGAACAGGCTGCTTGAAGTTGTAACCTCTGAAGATTACTGTAGCTCTGCTCTGAAAATCTTCAGCCGTGCTTGCTGAGGGGCTCAGGGGCTCCTGAGGTACTTTGGTTAGGCACTGGAACAGACTGCCGAGGGAGGTGGTGGAGTCACCATCCCTGGAGGTGTTTAAAAAAACGAGCGGATGTAGCACTTGAGGCTATGGTCTAGTGGTTAGAAAGATGTTGGGATGAAGGTTGGACTTGATGATCCTGGAGGTCTTTTCCAACTATAATGATTCTATGATTTTAATGAAAAAGTTTTGTGAGGGCTGGAGATGCAAAGAACCCATGTAGTGTTCCCTGTCCTCTGAGCCACTTCACTTTTTGTGGGATCCCCTTGGAGATGGTAAGGTGACTTCATGGTGCTCCTCTACAAAAGATACTGTACAAACAGCAAAAGTAGCAGTCAGAGAAGACAGAGCACATAGCCCTCAGTGGCTTGTAAATTAGGATTACAGTGCTGTCCTTTCATGCAAACTACTTCTGGAAAGCCACTTAAGGAAATGGTAATGTGCATTCTTCATCTCAGACAGGGTGGAGTTGAACGCTGCTGGGAATTTGTAATGAGACACACTGTTTCACATGAAAATCGCTGGTTCGCTGTTGTGACAGGGAGCTGTCAGCAGTTGTTGCCCTGGGAAATCAGTTCAGTGATCTCAGTCCAGTTCATTACAGGCAGATGACTGCATCCCAAGTACTCCTGGCCCTCCGTGTTTCCACTTGAAGCAAGTTTCTCGGGTGTGGTGGATGGTGACAGAGCCTTGTAGTGATGCCTGTCTTGTGCTGCATGCGGTCATGTTTGAATATGTTACTGCACCATTCTCAGTAGAGTCTGGAGATTCACTGTCTCATAAGCCCACTCTGCATTTAGCCTGTTACAGCTTGTTTACAGGGACCCTGAGGTAAAGTAACTTAAATAACGCATGAAATGTTAGTAATTCTTTCACAGTGAGTTAATCTGACTTCAGGTCACATTAGTTCTCAGTAAGAGTTGTGACACAGGGCTTTGATGTGGTATAACCCATTTGAGACTAGCTTTCTTGAGCATCCTCGTGGAAGGAGACATGCTCTTGGCTTAAAGTGGCCTGGAAGAACCCAAAGAACATGTGAGCCTTGGACTGCATGGACATGAGTGGCGTGGAGCTGTGGTGTGTGGGCCGGACATGCTGGTAGGACATTGTCCAGAAGTGTGAAGTACTACAGGCTGTTATATTTTGAAATGATGGGCTAACATCTTCATCCTATTCCCAAGTAATATTTTAACTTTGAGAACTACTGCTTTTTCTGCTTTAAAGTCCCTGCCTATAGAGGGACCTGGATAGGCTGGATCAATGGGCCAAGGCCAATGGTATGAGCTTCAACAAGGCCAAGTGCTGGATCCTGCACTTGGGCCCCTACAACCCCACACAACACTATGGGCTTGAGGAAGAGTGGCTGGAAAGTTGCCTGGCAGAAAGGGACCTGGAAGTACTGATCAACAACCGGCTAAATATGAGCCATCAGTGTGTTAAGGTGACCAAGACGACCAATGGCTTCCTGGCTTGTATCAGAAATAGTGTGGCCAGCAGGACTAGGGAAGTGCTTGTCTCCCTGTACTTGGTGCTGGTGAGGCCAAATCTTGAGTACTGTGTTCAGTTTTGGGCACCTCAATGCAATAAAGACATTGAGCTGCTGGAGTGGGTCCAGAGAAGGGCAAAAACCTGGTGAAGGGCCTAGAGAACAAATCTTATGAGCAGCAGCTGAGGGAACTGGGGCTGTTTAGTCTTAAGAAGAGGAGGCCAAGAGGAGACCTTCTCGCTCTCTACAACTATCTGAAAGGAGGTTGTAGAGACGTGGGTGCCAGTCTGTTCTCCCAAGTAACAAGCACTAGGACAAGAGGAGATGGCCTCTCAAGTTGCACCAGGGAAGATTTAGGTTGGATATTAGGAAAAATTTCTTCACCAAAAGGGTTATCAGTCACTGGAACAGGCTGCCCAGGCAAGTAGTTGAATCACCGTATCTGGGTGTGTTTAAAAGCCATGTCGATGTGGTGCTGAGGGACATGGTTTAGCAGTGGACTTGGTAGAGTCAGGTTAATAGTTGGACTTGATGATCTTAAAGGTTTTCCAACCTAAAGAATTCTATGAAAGTGGCTTCACCAATAATTTCCATTTTTAATAGCATGTAAAGCTTGTGATACTGACGTACCTTTGTCCTTGGCCCTGCTTGGCCGAGTCAGATACTGTTAGTGCTGGTGCCTTGTTTAGACAAAACACATTTTTTCCAAGTGCTTAATGTGGAGCTGCTGCGCTTTGCACATAGATCACTCTGAGCATCCCTCTGGCAGGGTGTGCAACGAATCTATGGGGAGGACACTAAAAAATTTGCTTCTGTCACTGCCTGTACTATGCATCTGTTCATGACGTTGCAAGCCACTGCGAGAATTGAGTGGGAGTTTTCCAGCTCAAAACTCTAAGATAGACCTGAACCCATCAACATTTTTTCTTCTAGAAATTACCACAGAAATGACAGGCTCATGCCTCCTAGAAAATGTTTTTCTGATGTTCTGCTGCTGTTTCTGGTGCTGCTACTGAAGTAGTTTGTACATATGTGGATATAAGGGCATGAAGTCCCACCGTTGAGGATTTTGTAACTCGAGTAAGATGTAAATCTTGACTCTAAAAGCAAAATTAACATGCGAATTAGAAATAAAGGAATCATGACTATGAACACAGTTTTACTTTAATGTTTTAACAAGGTCTTCACAAAAGAATATGAACACTTTCCAAGTAGTAGGGTCTGGCTCATTAAAGTGGTAGTGTGAGAGAATACTATCTCCTAGGACTAGGTTTTTCTAGGGAGTTGAAGTGAAATATGTAGATATCACGACTTCTCAGACTAAGAAAAGCTAAAGTAAGATAATCTTTTTTTACACACATTTTCAGAAAACTCTCCCAGACTGCTGGATCATCAAGTGTGGCAACAGATGGGTTTTAACTTGTATAAATATGCAGGGTGGTGCATGCTCGTAAACGAAACCTCTCACATATGCTGAGCTATAGATTTATTGCAAGGAAAAGGTCACCATGGCAAGCTTAAATTGTCTAACAGTCCCTGCCTTCATGATGGTGGTCTAATACCAGCAATTAAAGGAAAATATAAATGAGAAATTTTGTTTAAGTGGCAGAGAGATGGCAATGGATAAAGTATATTACACAGCCATTAAAATAAAACAGTTCATGCTGCTCTGCTTCGTTACACTCAGAGAGGAGTGATTAAAAAGAGTAAAGCCATGAACTCTAGGCTTGTATTCTGACTTAGCATCTTACCATACATGTACAGAATAAGATACTGAACTATTCACAGATTTGATTTAATAAAGTTTAACTGACAAAGTAATGTGGGGAAGGGAGAGCAAGAAAGTCATGGAACTGTGCAGAAATTAAATAGTGTTTGTGTGCTCCGTGGAAACTTTATAGTCTGGACTGTTTTTCAACCATGAAGAGTTTTCTGGTGTTAGCTCTTGCCAGTAGGGAGCTGTTGTCTGTAGTTCCCAGCAGATGTGGTTTAGGTGAAGGTTCTGCTCAAAAACTCATTGAAATGGTCCAGAGTCTTAATTTTGACTTGAACTCGCTCTAGTACATTTTCAGTCCATTTCCAAGGATTGACGTTCATAGGAGTGCCAGTCTTATTTAAATGGTACCTTGTTTTGGAGAAACACATCAGGAAGGTAACAGTTAGGATTTGCCTGAATTACTAAGCAAGCTCTGCACCTTGCCAACTCTGAAGCACATCATTTAGCATGGGAAGAGGGGTTTCTTAAGTCAGGATGGTTGTATGGGCCTATTGCATGCATACACCTTCTTTTATTCAGGGCAGTTTCTATCTTTTAGTGAATATGTGACATTCTTTAAAGTGAATTGGCCCAAGTACACATGTACGTCCATCAGTAGAAGTTGTCCCATTTTGTCTTTGTTTAATCTGAAGCCAGGTTCCACACTAATGAAATCAGTCAGCTGAGACTGACCTGTTTTACAGTTGGCTATTTTACACTGTTTAATATCTTCATAAGTGATCTGGATGAGGGGATCAAGCATACCCAGATGAAGTTTGATAATAACACCAAGCTGAGTGGGGAAGTAGACACTTCAGAAAGGAGAATCACCCTGCAGGGAGACGTGGTTAGGCTGGAAGAGTAGGCAAGAACCTTATGACATTCAACAAGGACAAGAGTAAGATCTTGCACCTGGGAAAACATAATCCAGGAGTGCAACACAGGCTAGTATCTACCTCGCTGGAGAACAGCTCTCTGGAAAGGGACCTGTAGGTCCTGGTGGACAACAAGCTCAGTATGAGTGAACAGTGTGCCACTGCAGCAAAGCGAGCCAGCAGGATGCTGGGTTGCATCAAGAAGGGCATCACCAGCAGAGATAAGAAGTCATTATCCCACTCCACTCAGTGCTTGTCAGACCACTTCTGGAGTACTAATTTTGGTCACTGCTATGCAAAAAAATTGTGGACGGTCTGGAGAGGATCCAGAGAAAGGCCACAAAGAAGATCAAAGGACTGGGAAGCTGCCATATGAGGAAAGGCTGAGAGAACAGGGTTTGTTCAGCCTTGAGAAAAGAAGGCTTAAGGGAGACCCTATCACCATGTTCCAGTATTTGCAGGGTGGCTGTGAAGAAGATGGACACTCTCTTTTTATAAGGGGTCACATGGGAAAAATGAACGGTAATGGGTACAAGTTACTCCTGGGGAGATTCCAATTAGATGCAAGAGGAAAATTTTTCATAACAAGGACAGTGAACCATTGGAATAATCTCCCTAGGGAAGTGGTGGATTCCCCAAACTGGACACTTTTAAGATTCAGCTGGACAAGGTGCTGAGCCATCTTACCTAGACTGTGCTTTTGCTGAGAAAGGTTGGACCAGATGATCCTTGAGGTCCCTTCCAACCTGGTATTCTGTAATTCTATGATTCAATGTTCTGCTGTGTAAAATGATCCAATTCCTTTAAGGACCTTCAGGTCCTGTGAATAACATGTACTGAAAGTTGAAATGACAGCAGTGAAGGTTCTCTTCTGAAGCTTACAAAGATGTCTTCTGCTTCAGTGGGATCCTTTCTGCAGTACATCTATATGTTAACAGGGATATGTTGACATATAGATGTACTGCAGAAAGTAAAATATTGAGGAGGATCAGTAGCATGCAACCTCTACAAGAAGGCACTTGTTTGATGGCAAATTTCTGGCAGCATCTGCTTTCAGAGCCTTCTTGTTGAAATGTGTATCTGGCCCCAGTAAACAACAGTTACAGTTTTACAGTAGGTAGTTATTTGTAAATTTTATTTTGCTGTTTATAGTAAACAATGGTTTACTTTCAAGTTGCATCTCTGTAAAATAGCTCAGATGTCATTTGTTTAACTTGATGTTTTCAGTTGTTTTTTCCTCTTGTGCAACCACTAGTTGTCCTCAGCCAAAAAATACTTGAAACTTCTCTTGTTCCTGGATTTTGCTTCCCTGGTTCTTCCCTTTAAATCTTCCCTATGTTTTCTCTATCTCCTGATCTGCAGTCTCTTAGAAAATTCACATCCATGCAGCCACTTTGTGGATTACTGAGACAAAAGTGCATCTGCTGGAAATACCATACAATGGGAGACACTGGATGATTGGACAAGTGTTTTAAATGCTGAAGAACATTCTTCTACTTTGGTGTTAAAACAGAATTTAAGTCTGTTTTGGGCACCAGAGTCCAATAAAACCTGCAGAAAGCCTACATTCCAGCAGATAATCATTACATGCTTCAATGACTTGTGTGCTCTTCTGTGAGTAATAGCATTTTTTACCACATGACAGAGTTGTGTGAAACACATAAGGAAAGCAAAGGAGCATAGACTGGAATACAATGCTTCTTCCAAATCGGTATCTTGCCTTTTCGTTTGTGTGTGTCTTTAAGGTCTGATTAAGAAATCTTGTGTACAGCACGGGGTCACCTGAAGCTATGAACATCTTACTTACCTTCTACTTTTAGTGTTCTGCTCAGCGTGTGGGTTTTCTTAATTTTTTTGACTCATCCTTCTTGTATACCTTTGAGGTAATCACAGACCACTTTTTGGAGGAATTGGACTCTTCCCATTAACAGTTCAGAGCAGCTAAATGCCTCGTGCTGTCTGCATTGCAGTCATGAGTCCAACTTTTAGTGAAGTTGGTGGTATCTCATTTGGTGGTTGTCTCAATTAGATCTCTACCTAGATTGTGTAGAGTAGATAGTTTGACCAACAGATACAGTATTTAGTATCAGTGAGGAAAACTGCAAACAAACCATGATAGTTGTTACTACCATGGACGCAATCCTCCTTTCCAAGACAAAGTTTCCTGTGCCTGTTATCCAGCCTGTATCCGCAACTGAAATGTTACAGACACTGTAGGAACTTTTTCATGTTAAGTACCTGTAACACTTTGCTTTGTGTTCTGTGCAATTTTAGCGTGCCCTCTGGATTTGAAGGTATAAAAGAACAGGAGATCTGCAACAAGATAATGACAAAAATTCTGGAAAATTACAACACCTTGTTTGAATTGGAAGGCTTGAAGAAGGATGAAGAAAAGCCTGTATGTGAAGAGCTAGCAAGAATTATTTTGGTAAAAGTGAGTATCTCTAACATGTCATTTTCTTATAGCAGATCAATAATGCAGGCTTATTCCAGGCTTCATAAATCTTTTCAGTAAGTGGGAGGCAGACACTGTTGTAATGATGTTCTGTGTTGTTGAATGTTATGCAGTTTACAGATCAATACTGGGTGAGTTGATTCTGTTAAACATCTTTGTTCTTCATTAGCTATTCACTTATTTATATGGGAAATATACTCCCTAAAATTTAAATGTTTTTGAATGGGGAAGCAGAATAATTCTAGGACATATTCAAGCTTTCTGGCACTGTCATAATTTATAGTATACATCAGTGATGATGAACTTCCATGCTTCAGGACAGTATGAGTTCTCTAGCCTTTGCCACTCTGAAGTCTGCTTGTCTCAAACACATACCTGAATTTAGAAATCATGTGGTCTGACTCAGAGCAGCCATTTCTGAGTGCACTTGAAGAGAAGCATTAAATAGTAGTTCCTGTATGAAGAAAGTAAATAGGAGCTGTTAAAGAAAAGGGATATAATTAAAGTATTACATCTTTGGTGGGAAGAGGACATGTGTGTAACATCAAAGGATTCTAAAGTTCAGAAAAAGTTGACAAAAACAAGTAGGGCAGCCAAAAGTGCCTTGTTCTGGCTTGTGCTGTTGCTAGTACAGGAGGCAACCTGAAGTCTATGCAGGATATGTTTATGAGGATGGTTTGCAATCACCTCATTTCCTTTTCTGTGTTAGCTGTGCATATAATTACTCCCTTCCAAGGTGTGAGCTCTTGTGTTTGAGAGGGTTAAACTACGTGCATTCCCTTGGTAGGGTTTTTCAAACACCCACCATAGCCTTCACTGGCTGGAATGGAAGTTGTCAGAAAAGAAGTTAAAAAAATATGGTGTCTTTGACCTTGACAGAACAAGAAGTGTGGCGTGAGCTCAAGTTCTGCCAGTCAAGTGAAATCAGCTGAAAACAGCTCTGCCTTTGCGTTGTATCGCAGGAGGAGGTTCTGTTGAATCTGAGCTGCAGGGCAATCTGTACGAGTTGGACCCAGCTGCTTTTAGAAAGGCTGGTAGTTTTCTGACGCGATGAATCAGTGAGTAAGTCTTTCAGCTGTTACCGACATTCACCTAAAATGCTTCTGTGGAAGGAGACAGAATGACTGATGACTGCATGCAGTGTCCTCCCTAATACATGTTACAGAAGTCACAGTAACTTCTGGGCAATGGAAATGATCTGCCTGACAGATGAGAGTGATGTTCAGCAGCTGATGGTCACTTCAGTAACAACAACAAAAAAAAAGTTAAGGAGAATGTAATTGTAAAAAGATGCAGTACTTTAAAGACCCCGGAAGAAAAGCTTCAGGTATGTTTCCATCTTCTTTAAGCCTCAGCCAGTTGCAAAAGCCAAGATAGTCTTTCACTTTTAAGGACTTACTAGTAATTGGGAATACACGAAGATGGAGACCTAGGAGGTTTCCCACAGGAGTTCAGAAATCTGAGCTATCAAAATACATGGTGACAACCAGAATTACTCCCACAAAATAGACTGAAAGATAGTTACTCAAGTGAGATGAAGAATGTTGCTCATCTCTTTGCCTCAGGGGACAGATGACTGCCTGAGAGGAATGAGCCTTCCCTAAACACAAGGGCTTACATTGTGTTTGTGTCTTTGGAGCTTGTTGGTAGCTTCCAAATTCTGCTGGCAGTCAGCTGCAAAAATTTGACTTTTGTTTCTCGTCCATCTAATTTGGGTGGGAAGTTTCCTGACTTAACCAAGACATACTGAAACACAAGAAATATAAGCATCTAACTTCATGTAGCAAAGCTACATAAGAAGCGCTTGTTAAAATTTGTCAGATGGCTCTTTGAAAGGATGCTTTATACCACTCCTAAAGGTTTCTTTTCTTGTATCCAGCAGATATCCCCTATCCTAGCCAATTTGTGTAATAAATTAGAGATGGTGCACTCAAAGAGAAAATCAAGTGGTAATAAATGGGATTCAGCAAAGCGATGGCCAGTTTGCTAAGGCAAACTGGTAGACACAGTAGGAGCTAGCTGATCTGTGTCATAAAAGAACAAATGCCCCAGAGAATTACTTGGCATGACTTGTGTCACAGTGTCCAAAAAATAGCAAGCCATTTGTAAGTAAAATTAACTGTTTTGTCATGAATTCATGTCTACAGATAGCTGGAGAGAGAGAGATTTGCCAGCTAATCCTGTTGGAGGGAAAAATGTAGGATGCTCAGGACAACACTCTCATAAACTGAGGCCCTGTTGATTTTAAGGATGTTTCATTCAAGCATGAAGCATGGTGGAATGGGAGAGCAGACAGCAAGGAAAGGGAAAAAAATGAGGACATGCAGACATGTCCCTTACCAAGCTCAGCTGCATTTATCTAAATGGCTTTTTTAGCTTTTACATTGTGAGCAGCGAGAAGGTGAGGAGGTGGAGGTTTAGATGACCTTGCTCACCTCCTTCTGGGGTATTTCTGTCATCCTCTATCCCAAATCACTCACTGTATTGCCAGTGTTTCACCCTGAGTCACTACACTGCTATCTTTCCCATGATTGCCTTCACTCTCCTTTCTCAATTTTCCATTCTTACATTTTCCTCCCCAATTCCCACAGCCCTTCCCACTATTCTTCTTGTACTCAAATTTGATAGCCCTTCATTCCCACTCCAAAAGTCTGGCAGTCTGTGTGAAGTGCAAAAGCACCAGCACTCTTGATACATGGCCTTCCATCACCTCCGGTCGTTGTACACACATGCAGTAGCCCCTCCACAGCCCATATTTCATTGCCATCTATTCTCTTCTGTTCTTGAATGTGGAGATAACTTTTCCTCTAAGTTAGTACAGTTACCTGCCTTATGTGTTCTTTTGGGTGTGTAGTCTGGGGCTAGGGCTTATTGAGACACTTTTCCTAGACAAGCATTAATGCCTTCTTTTGGTTGGAATGCTGCTATTAGTCTCACCCAAAGGTAAGGTTCCCAAAATGGGGGTGAAAGTACCCACTGGAAGAAATTAGTTTTTGTATTGTTTTAAGAGATTAACCTCATGATGGTCAAAGCCATTGGTGCTGATCCAGGTGTTTCTTGGTTAAGAGTTTGGAAAGACCACCTACAAGCATCAGACTTCTTACGCAGGGAGAATGCCACAAATTTGCAGAAGGACTAATGTGAATCAAAATTTGAAACCTGATGGCAGTGGTTTAAAGAAATAAGGAAAGACATTAAAAAATACGACCTTTTGAATGCACTTCTCCCAGCGCTCTAGTACGCCTTTCTAGCTTACTGCATACAGAAATAACCCTGATTTTTCATATCTCTTTTTCATGGTTTCAGGCTCTTATTTGGTGCTGAAATCTCGACTGGAAAAACAGGAACCTATATTTAGTTAGTGTCTAAAGGAATTGCAAGAATATTGTTTCTCCCTGCGCTCTTGGGTCATTCTTGAGGTGGCTTAAGTGCCTGTTGCTTCACATCACTCATAATCAGTTGACACCAATCTTAAGTCATTAATTTTGAGCAAATAGCCAGCAACAGGGAAGTAGTGGCTCATGCCATCCCATACTGATATGCAAATGTACCTCCTCTCATGTGCTTGGTCATGTTTACCATCTTCCTGAACTTGCATGACTCCTGACACTTCATGGTCTGAATATCTTAAGGTTTTCCCACACTTTGGTAATAAAATCATTGGATTTTTAAAAGCAGGAAGTACTGCTCCTTTAAAATGAAAACATGAGTATATGGATCATTCGGATAAAGGCATGAAAGCATCAAGCTTCTCTTTGAGCAGTGTTTTGGAAAGGAGAAATGGCTCAAGCAGAGCAAGTCGCATCTTGTCTACCATGTTGGTCATAGCTAGAGGAAATCCATGATGTTGCAGACCGGGAAGGAGGTTGTAGAGTGGTGAGGATTGGTCTGTTCAACCAAGTAACAAGTGACAGGACAAGAGGAAACAGTTGTGCCAAGGGAAGTTTAGATTGGATATTGAGAAGAATTTCTTTACTGAAAGGGTTACCGGGCGTTGGAATGGGTTGCCCAGGGCAATGGTGGAGTCCCCATCCCTGGAGGTATTTGAAAGATGTATAGACATAGTACTTAGGGATATGGTTTAGTAGAGGACTTGTCTGTGTTAGGTTAATGATTTGACTCGATAATCTTAAAGGTCTTTTCCAGGCTAGGCAGTCCTGTGATTCAGACTTCCAGAAGGAGTAAAAGCTTTTCAATCAGGTACAGATTATGGCATCTTAAAGAAAATCTGCTTTAAGGAAGCCAAAAGTCAATATATTTGAGAGATCGAAAAAAGAAAAGTGATTCTGTAGAGCTGTTGGTATTTGAACCACCATTCTTGCTGCGTATGTGCACTGAGGAGGTGCAGGAACACCTTTGCCCCGGTTATATTTCTTCTTTCAAAGATTGCTCAGTCATTGGGAAAGACAAGTTGTGCCAGGCAAAGGGATTTCTTAGCTTGCTCTCTCAATGACTGTAATTCAGAAAGTAAGAGAGGTGGAAATCTCTACAAGCGGCATTCCAGTCCCTGTGTTGTTCCTAGGACTGTAAAGCCTCTTCTTGCTCATTGCTTAGGCATATGGCAGAATTATAGTTAGAATTATAGTAGAAAATTTATCTTAGGATAGTTTCTATTTCAGTGCAGAACTGAACTGTCAGGTTCCTGATGCTTTGCCTGGAAGAACTTAATTAGTTTCTCACTCCACCTAGTAGAATGAGATCCATATAATCTTCCAGGTTGGTGGCCAGCAGGTGGAAGTATAACATGTATTTTCTTCAGAAATATATATATATATATATATATATATATATATAAATTCCTTCCCATAAAATAAGATTTTTAAATTATTATTCTTCCAAAATAAGTTGGAGTTTACAAGTCTCATTTGCAGCCAACTATTATTACATCCTTAAGACTTTTATCCAGACTTCAGTTTAATTTCCTAAGCCAGTAAAGGTCTGGAAGAGTCTCAATCTGTTGATCAATAGGCTCTGCCAGTTAGAGAGAAAGGTGTGGAGAAGTGGGTTGAGTTGTTCAGATTAGCGGTCTGCTCTGTGTTCAGATTTTCAGGCTCATAAATAGCTGTATTTTATTGGGCAGTATTATGTGTGAGCAATTAATTCTCTGGCAGTATATCTGCACTGCTGTGCATTTATCACATTATCAGTGTCAGCATATTATAATAAAATGTTGTTTGTGTTTTGCTTTGGATAGTGTGTATAGGTACAGTCCTGATACATTTTTGTGGCACTAAACTGAGTAATAACTCATTTAATGAAAGATTAATTAGTCCTGAGTTTCAGTATTGCAAATTTTATAATCTTCTTGAATAAATAGGTTTACAAAACCTACAGTAAAACCAAAAATAATAATTGTGAACGAGAGCCTTTTATTTCCAAAGATGTTAAAATGTGTTTCAAACTACAGCTGCATATAGTCCTGTGTTATATAGCTAGCCAGTGGTGTATTGTTACAAATATAATTAAATGGGACCTTTAAATAACAGTGATTAGGCTTCTTTAATGATTAAAGATAGGCAATGAAGAGGATTTTTATTTAGTTCAAATGTCAAGGGAAATCTGGGCAGGCAACCTATTATGAGGCTCACTTCTGTGAGATTTCTGGAATTACCCTTCCACTGGCTTCAGTTTAAACATGTCATCTTTAGTAGTATGATGTTTTTTAGCTCAGTATTGTCTTCAAATAAAATATACAACCTGTTACCTGGTCATGCAGGGTTACCAATTTTTTTTTCCTATTTTTTTCACCTTTTCGCCTCTACTGCCTTCTTCACAAAGCACTTCTAGTTTTAAGAACCAGTCAGCTCTGAGCACAGAAATGTTTGCACTGGAACATGAGCACTGGCATGATGAGGATGTAATGCTCTTCCTGACTTGTTTACATATTTGGGAAAGGAATGCAAAATGCTTTTCCCTTTCTACCACTCAGCTGGGGAAGAATATGTAGCCCTGTTCACCAGATGCAGAAGAGAAAATGAGTCCATTTATAGGAATGAAATGATAACATTAAAATCAAATGAAACGTTGAAGGTAGAAAGTAAAATTATAAAAGTGCAATTTCAACATTGTGAATTTAATGTAGGGCATTCTGATGGCCCCTGAACAGGCATATTTCACTCCCTGAAAAGCTACAGAAATTTATCTCCTGCTGGCTTTTGCACAAACTAATAGTTTAAAAACAACCTTTTCTTTTAGATGCAGTTAACTTCTTGCATTTTTATCCTGTTTGTTTCCAATCTTTTAGGAAAAGCTACCACTTCAGCTGGGAAGATGAGTTGGCAAAATAGTTCTTTGTACTTTAAATGGCAGAAAAAGTGCATGCACTGTATCCTGCAAACCTGCTGTTAGGTATCTAAAGAGACAAGCAATCCAGGACATGTAGCTGCATGTGTTGGTGCTTGGTGTCTGCAGAGCGTGCAGTGCTCGATCCAGCCAATCCTCCTAAGTGCATTTTTTAATGTCAAGGAGAGTGCTCCAGCTGACTTTGGTGGCACCATCTTCAAGTGGCGTGCTTGTTTGCTCCTTCTGATTGAACACTCAGATGAGAGCATTCTCAATGGTAGGATTTGAGCCTTTCATCCCTGAGAGGAGGAAGGAAAGGTAAGGTGGTCAAAAAGTTCTGCATCTTAGCTTGACTTTCCTCCCTTTGCAGTCAGTTGTAAAGCTCCATCTCCACTGAAAGCCACAAGTTTTGGATTTTTTTCCCAGATCTGATTAATGCAAGATCTGCATTAATAAATGTTTCTTTCACTTCCTCAGCTGTTTTCGCTTAAATACCTTAGCATGAGTATCTAATCCCTTGACAAAATCTAGGAGAAACTGCTGAAAACTCTCTAACTCCATGGCTGAGAGGCCTCCGCCTAAATGAGTTGCCCTTCCCTGCCACCTCGGTGGCCTGGCCCTGTGGTTGTACCTTCAGCAGACAGGAGAGCAATCCCTCATTTATGTCAGGAAAAAAGGCATCTGCCTCTAATCCATGTTATGCTGCCCTGGCTAAGCCTGCAGGGTCTAGATAGTTTCACGTTGTGGACCATTTTCGCATCGTGTTAATGGTTAGCTTTCAGTACTGGATCAGTTCTTTCCTATCAGGAAACAGTGGGAACTGATCTCCTTTGAAAATCCCTTCTGAAGGTCTCAACAAACGTTTCGTTCTGTATCCCCTTATTTGGCCAAGTCACGATAGTTTTCTCCTCCCTGGGCCAGGGAACCCCCCAAGGGTAGGAGTGGGTTCACGTAGGAGATGTGAATATTGGTGGAAAGTGCGTAAGGAGAAGGAGCACCTGTGGAAATCTGTCTCCGGTTTTCTGTTTAGTATTTCCTCAGCTAGAATTCACTTTGCAGTTGTCCACCAGCGAGCAGATGGGCATTTTTATAGTAAGGGTATATAGTGATTCAGCCAGAATGACATTTTAAGATGTGAGCTGACAGGAAATGAGTGATATGAGATTTGTAGGGGAAAGTTTATAAGCCTCCATACCTGTCACCTATAGCAGATTCAGTCTGGATTGAGGAGGACGGTTATGTTTAGGCTGTGATTCAGAAAGGCAAGCAAAAAATCAGATGATCCCCAAACAATTCCTTGTGTAATTTTGAAATAGCTTTCCAGTGCTTCTAGCTCTGCTGGTTTTGACAACACTGTGTATGTACTATTAAAACAGAATGTTTCTGCTCTTGAAGTTCATTAAAGCATTCATGAGATGATAAGTCTGTCACTCATGGTGTTACTAAATGCAATCCTGAATATTTACACAAATATGTTATTGCTAAACTCTATAAAGTAATAAATGATGATGCTGACATTTCTTTAGCTAGAGTTTCACCAACATTTTCTTTATAACACATTATGAGAAAAAAATTGCAAAGATTTAGTACATTTAAAGTGAGTGGGGCATATAACAAATGTCTCTTTCTATCCTGCTGTCTATATTTCTAGTATACTGCAACTTTTTTTAACTCATATGTCAAATTTTGCTGTTGAGATGCTTAGGAACTTTTCTTTTACTCTCTCAATTTTTTCTTTAAACAAATGCCCTGTGATATCATCATTGCCCCATGATAATACCACATAGCCAAAATATAGAGAGAATAAGATCCGTATGTGTGTCTCCGTCTGTATTTGCACTTGTTTAACTTGAAATGTTTTTCATTCATTATCTGTTGTTGTTTCCTTTCATTTTGGTGTGGTTTTTGGTGGGAGAGGGGCAGCGACATTGGGAGCAGTCCATCTCAGCCAGTACAACAACTTCTTTCTAAAGGGAAGCACCAAAGTCAGCACCAAGAAACACTGTAAGAGGATGAGAATTTTTCTACTAAGACAAATCTCTCAGTTCCTCCTGTTGAGATTCCCCAGTGTTTATTCTGTTTCTCATTAATTAGTCATTCAGTTAATCAGGTTACACAAAATGATTAGCATTGTTCCCTCCGTATAAATCAGCAGTTAGTGCTGTCTTTGTAACAAGGACATATTGCAGGCAGTCAAAACCAATCCAAAGTGAAGATGCATAAGACACTTTTCAGCCTGGGGGGGTTCAATTCTTGCTGACCTCCACCATGAGCTTCATCCGTAGTACTTTCAAGGTGGGAGCTTCAGAAAGGCTCAGTACTGAATTCATTCATGAAATGCTGATTGGCTGCAGTATAGATCCTGTGAGTTTTTGAAAAGCCCTGCTTTGAGTACTATGTAGACCACAGTTTGTCCAGGAGAAGCTAGTTGGTACTCTCTGGTGTGCCTCTAGCTTCCACTGCTTGGCAGA
>JAVSBS010017857.1:44038-67512 GCA_033124195.1 Coracias cyanogaster
CACTGCAGACACCACGTTCAGGAAGAGCTCACACAAAGCAGACTTTGCAGTGTGCACTGGCTCATCAAAAACCAAAGATATATCAAAGAGAGTCCTGGTCTTTGCAGTTAACATTATAATCTCCAGCTACCCTTACTTTTTTCTGAAGCGTATGATGTATCTCAGTTTGACTGTTGAGAAAGAGCTCTGTTCTTTGCATGCTGCAAATCTTACATTATTAACTAGAACAAGATAGAAATGCTTAGGACTTGTTAATTTACTGCAGCATCAGATACTTCTTTTAAAAGTAATGTTGCTGAATTCCACATGTGAAAACATTTTTTCCTTGTATTTTGATTTTTAGATCAGAGATGCAATTTAGCTTTTCCAACACTAAGCTTAAGTAACTGTAACATGAGATGCAGGTCTGGAGAGTCTGGGTTTCTCCCATAGCTAGGTCATGTTTTTCTTTTAGATCATACTTTTTCTATTTATGAATAGCATTACAGTAAATAGATAAATCAGACTCCCGTTTTCAAAATTGCAAGGGAGAATAAAATGTTCCCCTGGAACTGATCTTAGCTCTGTTGTTATTGAACACATACACACAGTAGGTACACCCAGCAGGAAAGCAGTGTTATTGTGTCACTTTGTAAATGTTTGATTTGGTTTTTTAATCTTAAATTCTGCTGCAGGCTTCTGATTTCTATCTCAGCCATGAGAAGCTGAGTTGTGGTCATTAACCTATTGCATGGCACCTTAACCCTGCCAGCTAGTATATGATAGGCACTTAAAAATTGTGAGGATGGACAAGGAAGATGAATATTTTCACTCATTGAAGTCTTTGTAAACTTTTACAAGTTCTGGAATTATATTTGATCCCAGTGTTACCAGTTTACTTTATGCAGCATTCAGTAACTGGTCCTCCTGGACAGCTGGAGACATGTTTTTCTCTTCCTTCTGGAAAATAACCATAATATTCCACAGATGTAGCTACCAGCATTGAGGAATATCACAAGATTATTACCATGTTTGTCATTTCCTTTCCTATATTGCAGTCCTCTCTAAAAATAATGGATTTCCGCATCTCTCTCTTGCTTTCGTATCACAATTCATGACCTTTGAACATGTTCCGTGGCAATAAATGCAGGAGGTTAAGGTTGTACTGAAGCGAAACAGAGTAACCTTTAGCTGTTTATTAAGAGATATGGTCTCAGGTAAAAGGTCATATATATAAATAGTCTTGGGAGAACAAAAGGAAATGAAAGGGGAACTGAACAGTGTATTAGTTTCATACTGAAAAGCAGTGATGCGGTTTTTTGCAAACTGAGATTTTGCTTTTTATTACTTATGTCTGAAACAGCTCTGCTGAATTCCGGTTATTAAAGTATAGTGTAAATGATAGGAAGGTAGAACAACAGATAAGATACCAAGTCAACTTTACTTTTCTTCCTATATGCCAATAGCAACCAAGGCAAAAATCCCATATATAAATACTAGCTGTTTCAATCTGTGTTATGTGGTTTGTTTAGATAAGAGAATGTTTAACAGCTTTCCTAAAGTTCTTTCCCCTTATAACAAGGATGTTTTGGTCACTTTCTGGGTACAAAACGAAAGGATACCTAATACGTTGCAAAGAGGTGTTGTTTTGTTTGGTTTGGTTTTTTTTTTAATTACTGTTTGTGTTAAATAATTCTCTGTATTTTTTCTGAAGGTATCTGTGCCACTGAATGATGACTCTGTGAACTGGTATCTGAGTAAAAACTAGTTATTCCATCCAGTTAACATTCATTAAAATACCTGTGATTACATGAATTTGAAAATGCTTTTGAAAATCCCCATGCCATCCACTACAGAACGTTAGTCTTAAAAATACAGATTATTTGATATTTTGCATGTCTTATGGAGCCTTAATCAGCCATGAGCTATTTTGCATGAACACAGAGGGGAAGAGATTCCGGAATTTCTTCATCTTGTGAGCCGCAGAAAGAGCGGCTCTGTGATTGCTGCAGCCCATGTGGTTCTGCCTTGACACCTCTGACAGCACTGCTGCCTGTCCTGTCGGCACCGCTGTGCTCCAGGGAGCTTTGTGCAGGGGACAGCGTTGGTTTGGCTAATACTCAACGCTCCAACCCCTAATGAAGGGAGCACCAGGAACTCCAAAATTCACTGTTTCTTCTGCACTGCTCCAGGAACAGCACTGTTGTGCACTTTTGTTGTAGCCTAGGGAAAAAAGCGCAGGTGTGACCCTGCTGACACCTACCTGGAGCAAAGGCTCCATGGCACTGTTACATGGGCTGCTGCTGAGAGAAATGGTATATTCCCTCCTCTGTGGTGTACAGCTGCTGACCCAGTAAAGAGGCAGGCTGTCCCAGTGCAGTCAGCTAATGCATCATTTCTGCAATCATTTGCAGCATGGAATTCACTGAAAAATCCTCTTAGCAGTTGCTCTTCCTACATAACAGTGGCTGTACTGGGTCAGACTTGGGATCCATCTAGCCTAGTGTCCAGCCTCCTACACTGACCATAAGCAGAGTGCAGGGAGGAGTAAGAATAGAGCAGCAAGGTGTTTCCTTCAATTATTCTACCAATTTGTGGCTATTCTCAGAGGCTTTCCCTTGCTTAATGTGGTTTGTGTATGTAATGAAGTCCAAGGTAATTTTCTCGTGTACCCTTCCTCGTTAAGCTTTTTGCTTCCAACATGTCAAGTGGCAAGGAATGTCACAGATTGCTTCCTCGCACATGAAGAACTGACTTCTTTTGTTTGTTGTAAACAGGCCTTTTACTAGTGTCATTTCAAGGTCATCTGTTCTTTTTCCTCCTTTTTTTTCTTTGGTTGGTGTTTAGTTTTTTTTTTTTTAGAACTGGAGGAGATAGTGAACAGCCCATTTTCTCTCCACTACCAATGACTTTGTGTATGTGTATTTATATATATAGCTCCCTACAAGCTACCGTGATTTCTTTTTTCTAGTGAAAAATTAGTACTGACATTTGCAGCCTTAATCACTGCACTGAAACAACTGTGTTTTTTCTGCCAAAGCCCCTGCATAGAGTCAGTAAGCAAACAGCCATGTCTTATTGGCATCCGTGTGTTTGGGGCAAAAGGCTGAATACTTTGATGCAGTAAACTGGGTGACATCTTGGTGAAGTTGAGAGCTGCACCTTTAGATCAGAAGAGAATCTGACTCCTTGTTTCTGTAAAAAAACTAATCTGTGCTTTAGCTAAGAAAAATCTTCCCATTTAAAAGTTTTTACTAACATTTTTTTTTCCCCCTAATTCCTTCCTGAGGCAATTGTAATCAGATGCATTTAAGCTCTTCTGTTACAGTGTGGTAGTGCTGCAGATACTCAAGACTGTAGATTCACTGGGCAGTTCAGCATCTCTGAGACTACAGTTGACTGAGTTGGAAACTGGAACAATTTTTAATGTCCATTCAACAATTTGTTGAAAAGGATAAAAGCAAGGGCAGTGTTCTGTTCAGTTTGAACTTTGCATCCCAGCCAGATAACAGAGCAAGATGCAAGATGCTGGATGAATCCCTCTTACTTAGTAGTGGCAATGGATAAAGGAACCAGTACAGTCTATTCTGTTTGAAGAAAAGGTATAATGGTTAACTAAAGCTGAACCACTGTAGCAGGAGTTTTCTTATTCCATTGAAATGTACCAAAATTTTGCCAGGGCTCTCATCTGAGGCCAGTAATGCTAACTATTCAGGACGTGGGAGATAAGGTCTTGTTGTGCTAGGGTCTTTCTCAGTCTTTTCTGCTGATGTGAGTCATCTCCCTAAAATTAATTCAAATACGTGATTAAAAATAAATATGTAATTGAATGCTTTCACTCGTCCACCAATAATCCCAGTTGGTCTGTTTGTCCAAAGAGATAAATATACATAAGTGCAGGAAGAGTAACTGAGTAAGAGACATTGCTGAGTGTCTTATACCCTACCCATGATTTAGTCTCTCCTTTAAGGATGCCCTTGACCTATTGTGTTTCTTCATTCATGTGGGAGGAAGCTGGAGTACTCAACCACCTGTCTTTATTAGCGTCAGCACTTCTTGACACGAAAGGATTATTCTCTTGAGGAATAAATAGGTCAAAGAGTATTCTAGGGATGTCTAATCTTTCCTAATCATTGAGGTCTCCATAGTTAATTGGTTTAAAGCTTTTATTGAGGTGGAGTCCCATGCATTGTAAAATCTCCATTTTCTATGACTTGCAAAGAACCTGCCAGAGAGAGAAAAATTTCTTTATCTACACAGTAGCCTTCCTAAGGAAGAGGACCCATTCCTTGGATCAGTATAATTCATCTGATCTAGGTGTAAGAACGCTGGACTGGAATTTGAATGAAGTGAGTTCTTTTTTGTTTTGGGGGTAAGGACAAGTCAGCTGTGCTCTGTAGTGGCTTTTGATAATTATTAGCCTTTGTAGTGGAGGCTTACTTAGGAATCTTATTTGAGGGTCAGGAAACACTGCTATGTTAACTCGGAGCTAAAAGATGGTCTCAGGCATGCCTGAGGGAGCTTACAGACTTGTTGAGCTATTTGAGCAATATAAAGTGCTTAGGAGTTTTGGTACAATGGTAATACATCTCATGGAAAATAACAGTCTGTGATTTAGAATGGGCCAATGGAACTTATTATAGTGCAAGGTTAGAAAGATCTGAAAGTCTAAATTTGCTACATTTGCAGACGTAGGAGATGACTAGAAGCTTTGCTTTATGCTGACATCCTTCTGGCTGGACCATTAGCCAATAATGATTGCCTATCAAAATTAGGAAATTAAACGAGTAGTCTCTGACTTTCACCATGATCTTCTCAATTCTTGAGAAGACATCATTAAAGAAACTTAGTTCAAAACCTGGGTTTTGAGAGTGTCCTGTACAGATGCTGACTATTTACTTTTGCCCAAGTGATCTTGATAGTAGAAAATTTCACTTCGTAATTACTGTGGGGCTTGATGGTGGAACTTGATGCTGTGATGAGCAGGTACTCTAGTTTGGGCAGCTTTTGAAGAGACTCTGCTGTATCAGTCAGAATTGATAGCAGGAGGTGGCAGTTTTTCCAGATGGGATTTTCTTTTGCAGAGTGTGGGATGGAGAGGTGGTTGCTGGCAGCTATTGGTGGTAATCAGGACTTGGGTAATTTTTCAGATGTTACACTGATTGTTGAGCGCACACACTGGAGCAAAACAAAGCTTGAGCTTGTTTCATACCCAGTATGCTGCACTGGAGACTTCTTTTCTTCATATAAGAATGCAGTTCTCATATGAAAGTATGTAATTGCTAATAAGCCTTACTCCTCAAACATTCTTTGGAGGTCCTTAATGGTTTAGAAGAGTAAGGAATTAATATTACTATAGTAAGAAATATCTTTAATTACTTAATTTTTTTGAGCTGCAACTTCACAGGATGGTTAAAAAAACAAAATACATTCCAAAATACTCTTAGTTACTGAAGTGTGACATATTATTGGAAATGACCACATGTTCTTTCTACTTTCTGAATTTTTAAAGGCTAACATCAAAAAGACTGCTGATCTTTTAGGAGCTAATAGGTAGCACAAAACGCAAACAACAGTGGATTCTCAGCTTGAACTGTGTTTGAGATTCTGGTTTTGCTTAGTTTGTTGTAAGTTTTCCAAGAGCCTAGGAACCTACACAGCCTGAAAATGTGACTGTTAGGCCTGCCTGGTACCATCTAGGAGCTTTTGTCATTCAGCTTTCATCTTTTGTTCTAATGGTGGTGATTTCTTCCTCTTGTCTTAATTAACATAAAGATACGCTGTAAAATTAGATAAAATAGCCAGTTTGTAGGAGGAGTGGTATAATCTTGTGCTAGTAATTGCCTTGAAAAACCAGTATGGATTGGAGGACAATAGGGAAGGGACAGGAGTTTTGCAAGTGTTGGAAGAAACTGTAAATACATTCTTTTTTTAGAGAACCACAAAAATATACTTATATGCACTCTGCCCAGTGCAAATAAGATCTCTTGCCACAGCCTGTATAGAGCAGACATTGGAGGTTAATGTTTAATAGGCTCTTAGCTAGAGCTGCTTGCTGTGTTCTCTCTATACAGGTCTCTTATTCCCTTTGGAGCATTATTTTGTGTAAACTAAATGCATTTTTATGCTGAAACACATCAATCTACCTGTGCTGCTACAGAATCCATGACAGAGCAGTTAATAATGGGCTATCAAAGGATTTTCTGCTTTTAGTTCATGCACTTCTGTTCTCTTTTTTCCTCTCCATTCGACATAATGAAAGCAATTATTGTACTGCATGATTCCTGCACTCAGTGACTGTTACACACTCATCTTAACAGTATTCAGTCAGCGGCAAGCCTGGTCCTATGCTAACTGCAGGAATGTTAATTTCTAACTTTTGCTAGCAAGTGACAGAAGAATTTGATCTAACACACCTACATGACTCACTTGAGTCAATCGTCTGCAATGACTTGTACTTAAAATTAGAGGTATACTTATCATGAAGATAGAACGCCATGAAAATGGGAGGTGGAAAAGACCTATGAGATCATCTTGAAGATCCTGTTACAGTACAGAATGTATTTTCTGATTCTTTCTCTAGGTCGGAGGTAAGTGCTCCAAGAACAGGAAGTTTATAACCTTGTTTTGCTGGATTGTTACATGTTCTAGTGGAATTTCTAGTGGAGTCTCAGCTTATCTGTATTACCCAGTGTTGATTCAGAGGGCCATAAAAAATATACTAGTTGAGCTCCAGCACATGTAGTGCCAGTTTATTGGTATGCTTGAAAGTGCTGCTCCCCTTCTCTTCACAGTCCCTAAGGCCTGAACCTGCATTTTTATGGAGTTTGTAAACAGCGTTCTTTATTGCTGAAAAGGAAAAGTGCTTGAAGGGTGGATAGCTGAAATGAAACTTTGTGGTCATCATTTCAGTTTGTCAGGTTCCTTTGTTAATGAGTTGGCCATATGGTATTGCAGGACTGGAGAAATACAGAGGTAAAACTTACTTATTTTCTTTGAAGGATCTGTCTGCGCTTTACGGGATATAATACAGTTCAGGCCAGTGCCAACAGTGTCATTTAGGCAGCAAATACTTTCATTACTGTGTAATTCGTTGTCATACTGTGAACAGAAGAAGTACCATACAAGGAGAATGGCAGGTTTCTCAGCAGCTTGTTTGAGACTTTCCAACCTACTTACACGAACTTCAGTGGAGCAGCTTTGAATTTTGGCACAGCTTCATAATTTTCTAACGCTGAAATCCTTTGGCAAACACTTACTTGTTTACACCTCAAACAGCCCGCAGGAAGGATGGAGGAATGTGATGGGTGCTGTACTGACTTACCTCTGTTCCCTGGCTTTTGACGGTCTCGTTAACACTTGCCTTTTAACAGCATAGCTGATACTTACAGAGCATTTGCTTTAAGATTCCTTCACTGGAGGTGGCATATTTATTTTCAGAATATATTGTAATATCAAATGATGCCCAGCTACAGTAACCTACCATAATTTTTACTGCTCTCGCTATTGTTCTGAACGGGCAGCTGGATACAGACATGAGCAGAAAGTCTACACTGTGGGAAACTGAAAACAGACATCTTCACCATAGTTGGCCTTCTAAGTTCATTCTTGCATGTCTCCTCTGACTGTGATCATCTGGCCATATTTACGCATCTTATTCTTGATACATATTCTGTTCAAGCTTGGAGAGTCCAAAGAAACCAAGTGAATGAAAGGCAGAAGTTATTCTTAGAGGAACAGTGTCTCTGTAGTGAGGTGAGAACTCTTTTAAGATTTGAAGACAAATATTTATGTTATCCTTGTTGTCTGTGAGGGTACTCTGACTATACATTCAGGATAGTGACGAAGGCATGATTTTTACATTTCTCAAGAGGCCCTAAGATTTGGTGCTTCACAGAGGTACTCTGACCTTGGGCTAGATATGTCCACACAAGGAGCTGGTACAAATTAATGGTTAAGTGGTAATTGCTTGGCCTGTAGTGCAGTCCCTACCTCAGCATGCCCAAAAGATGATTAAGCTGATTCGTGGCACTCATCATTTACAGTTGCCTTTGTTAGAGCCTGTGACAGAATTCCTGGTTGGTGCAAGCTGTCTACTTATGAAAGCAACCTTGGGACTCGTTACCAAAGCTTCCTTTGGTAGTGTGAAATAGCAAGATGCATGATACCTCATCAGCATCTTTTACTGTGCTTGATACTGCTTAAAAATGCGGAAGGTGAACAATAGCCACCAGTATGGAGCAAAAGCTGTAAGAAATACTCCATTACTTATTGGGGCCATGCAATGGTAGATCCGTCTTTCCAGTGTCTATATGTGAAATAGTAATGCAAGGCAAAAGAAGGTAAATACCATTTGCAGTCCGCTAGCTGGTTTTACCTATGAGTTTGGTTTGTCCCTGCTTTATACTTGATAGTGATCTTCACACATGCATAGACTCAATCCCAAAGCATGAGAGAAAACACAGCCAGGCTGATCTGTTAGTGCAGTACCTGGGAGTGCAGGCACAGCATTTGAGAAGAGAGAGTCCAGGGTCCTTGGAGTTAAAAAATGAACTTGTGAGTGACTTTGCAGGAGTCTGTGAAACCAGGTTTATACATGGGGCAGGTTTAGGTTTCCAGCAAAAGTTACAAGTCTTTCTTAGCGCGTTAAGACCATCTGTGACACAAAGACAGTATGTGTCAAACGGTTAGCTGATAGAAATCTCTAAGAAGTAGTGCAAGAGCGGATTATTTCATGTTGTCCCAGAGAACATGCACGTAAGGAATTTGGTATTACTTCAAGGAGGAGGAGATATTTTTGTTACTACATAATTTTTTCTGTATATTACTTCAAAACTAGGCAGTATATCTCCCTGATATACTGCCTGAAGGTACGCATGCTTGGTTTGCTTTTGAGCTTTTGGCTTTTTCAGTCCATCGGGGACTCCTCAACATACCTTTCGCTGAGATTCCTCACTGATGGGTGCAGTTGCCAGATCACAGAATTAAACATCTCATTTTGATTTGCAGTGACCTGGCTGTGTGTTCAGCTGCAGGCCACTGTTCTCCACCACACCTTCAGACCTGACTTGCAAGGTCTGCATCAATCCCACTCTTTTCTCTCTGCTTGGAGAAAGTTCTCTCCACTCTGATTCAGAACATTGTCCATGCTAGGTTTCCTTCTGCAAATATATGCCACATAGCAGTCGGTGATCACTGGCAGTTTATTGTATCGTCTGGCTTGAGGCCCATACATCTTCTTGCTTTTTGGCCTCCGTCCCATGCACACTTGCAGCAGTTTGACAAAGCTGCCTGTAGAACTGCACAGGGTGGGAGGCTGAAGGGATTCCCTTAGGCAAAAGCACCTGGCCTTCTGCAGGAAGGGGCGCCTTGAGATGTTGCTGGTTCACTCCAACAACATCCTGTTGCGTACCATGGAGGGTCCAGGGTTTGAAGATAATCTTACTACTGGGTTGATTTCTTGAATTTGAATGTTTTTTAGGATGGGATAGCTTTGGGTTCAAATTACATCTTTGTGAAATGTACAATTTTTATGTTTAGCCTTTAGAGAAAACTTTGAATTTGTTCGCTGAATCAGTCCTAGTGGAAGTGTCTCCAGTATTACTTTTTCACTGTTCATCCAGACCTTGCTGGAGCACCAGTGTGTCAGTTATTTTTCATGAAGCCCTTAATCAACAGCTTTGGTATTTGGAATTGCAAGTTGCACAGAGAAGACAGGCAAATTTTGTTTTCCTTAAATATCAGTAATATAAGTGTTGTCCCACGTCATAGTAAAGGGCCACTTTACTGGCCATCAAAGCATTTTGCATTAGATTAATTTTTCCTACATATCACACATCAACATATTGACAGTAAGAGGCCTTTTGATGGTAAAGTGATTCAATAAGGTATATCATATGTCTTAAAGAATAGAGCTAATGGGAAAAAATGGGATCAGTATTGAAGTCTCTTAGGAAGCTCCTGCTTGTCATTAAGTCTAGCTTTCTTAGTCACGGCCAGTTCAAGCCAAGATAGCGACTGCCTAAACAAGTAAGTATGGAAACACACGTAGCATCAGCAAACATTGGGAAGTGAGTACATATTGAACATATGCATAGGACTTCTCCCTTCCTATGCCTTTCTGTAATAGGGGATTCACTGAGTAGGCTGGTTAGACTTAGTATTTGGGAAAAGAGTCTGGGAATATAAATTTAATCAAACATTTTCCAGTTCATGCAGCTGGAGGCCAAGCTAACTGTATGTGGTCCACAGGGTAGGTACCACTACAATTATCTTCAGTGATGCCTTACATTTAGTGCAGGGATTCACATTATGTACGCAAAGTATGCAGATTCTGGGATGCCCTATTTCTGTAGACTTGTTTAAAGATGGGGGTAGCTGGAACTGATTCCTTTATGCATCTTCTGTTGATCTTGTTTGTACAAAGAACACTGAACAGCAAGCTCAAATTCATCCATAGAAGTTAAGCAGCTCTGATAAACCACAAGTGCAGTCTCCTCAAATGGTTTCATGTGACATTAGACTATGAAGGTTTAAGAGTTCATAGAATTAGCTCTATTGTACAGATTTCTGTCTCTTCAGACTTTTGTATCAGTAATATTTCTAGATTCAAGGAATTTGTTTTGGTAGAGAAGTAACTGGGGGAAACTGGGGCAGCTGGTGAGTTTATTGTGATTTGGGTATCTGCCACACCATTAGTAATTAACTTACTGTTGCAGCATTAATTTAAAACCTTACTGAAGATGGGAAAAATTCTGTAGAGCAGTTACAAACAAGAATATGGTCCTAAGTCTGGCACAAGTAATTCCTGTACAGTTTGGAGTTCATGGGCTTTGACTGGTCTATGACAGACACATGACTTTAACTTTGAGAAAGTTTACTGAAAAAAAAATATGGGATTCATAACCAGTGACAAGTAAACTAACTCTGGAGCTAGAAATGCAATATCTGCAGAGCTGTGCTTGAGTTTCATAGGAATAATACAGTGTAAAAATTTTCAATTGTGTGTTCACTTTTTAGCATTCAGTTTTCAGTGGCTTCTGTCAAATATGGAGGCTGTGGTGATGTGGTTTAAAGGAAGATAGTACTCAGCCCTTTGAAGCCAAAGGGTCTTGTCCTCATTAAGACACAGGAATTTGCACAGAACATGGTTGAACTTTAAAGCTTCATACACTTTAGGATTGCATCAAATTTATAACTTTGATATCTGAGTAGGGTGGAGTACAGAGGAGGTGTTTTAGTGATCTAATGCCTAAAAATACAAATAGAGTAAGAGAAATCCAAATTTGGCAGTGGCAGCTGCACAGATTGTAAGGATGACTGCATTCATCGTGACTTTATGATTTCAGTGTGGCAGTTAATCAAGGGAGGATTTGGGGCTTGGATCTGAGTATGGAAGAGAGCTGGTAACTGAATTCTGCAAGTATGTGTTATTGCTTATGTTACCTGTGCTGACTCTCTGCTAAACCTGGTCAGAACTATAGAGCTATTGAGCCTTGTCTCCCAGTGTCAGTAATTTAGGATGATAAGGCATTTTTTCTTTGAGAAGAACTTTTCAGCTGTAATATGCCTACGTGGTTTTAAAATCAGTATTGTAGGTGGTAGGTGAAGTGATGAATTTATGTGTTTTTTAGTTACTTCTTTACATTTTATTACATTCTGAACTGAATCTTATGCTTTGGCAAGTATTCAAGCACAAGCCCATTTTTAGCACTTACAGCAGTCTTACTAGAGATGACTGTTGTTTTGCTTCAAGTTCAGTCCAGGCTTAAGGTCTTAGAATCATAGAATGTTTTGCGTTGGAAGGGACCTTTAAAGGTCATCAAGTCCTACCTCTTCCTGCCAGGGCCAGGGATGTCTTCAACATGATCAGGTTGCTCAGAGCCCCATCCAACCTGACCTTGAATGTTTCCAGGGATGGGGCGTCTACTATGTCCCTGGGCAACCTGTTCAAGTGTTTCACAACCCTCATTGTAAAATAATTCTTTCTTATATCTAGTCTGAATTTACCCTCTTTTAGTTTAAAACCATTAGCCCTTGTCCTGTCACAACAGGCCCTACTAAGAAGTCTGTCCTCATTCTTTCAAGCCCCCTTTAAATACTGAAAGGCTGCAATAAGGTCTCCTTGGAGCCTTCTCTTCACTGAACAAATTCAACTCTCTCAGCCTTCCTTCATACAAGGGGTGCTCCAGCCCTCTAACCATTTTCGTGGCCTTCCTCTGGACCTCCTCCAACAAGTCCACGTCTTTCCTGTGCTGAGGACTCCAGAGCTGGACACAGGGCTCCAAGTGAGGTGTCACCAGGTCAGAGCAGAGGGGCAGAATCACTTCCTTCAACCTGCTGGCTATGCTCTTTTGGTGCAGTCCAGGATATGTTTGGCCTTCTGGACTGCAAGTGCACATTGCTGGCTCGTATCCAGTTTTCATCCACTAGTTACCACCAAGGCCTTCTCTGCAGGACTGCCCTTAATCCCTTGATCCCCAGCCTGTATTGATACCAGGGATTGCTCCAAAACAAGTGCAGGACCTTGCATTTGGCCTTCTTGAACCCCATGAGTTTCACATGGGCTCAATTCTCAAGCTTGTCTGGGTCCCGCTGGATGGCATCCTGTCCTTCGGGTGTGTCAACCATACCACTTAGCTTGGTGTCATCTGCAAACTTGCTGAGGGTGCACTCAATCCCACTGTTTTATCTCATTGCTGAAGATATTAAACAGCACTGGTCCCACTACGGACCCCTGAGGGACACCACTTGTCACTGATCTCCATCCGGACATTGAGCCATTGACCAGTAGCCTCTGGATGTGACTGTCCAAGCAATTCCTTATACACCAAACTGTCCGTCCATCAAATCCATATCTCTCCAATTTAGAGAGAAGGATGTTATGGGAGACCATGTGAGAGGCCTTACAGAAGTCCAGATAGATGACATCCATAGCTCTTCCCTTGCCTTAAACTCTACTATTGTGGGAAAAAAATGCCAGTGTAGTTCAGGTACGTTTGGATTATGTTGTTCCACAGCCACTCTGACATCTTTGTTCCTACTAGTGTAGTACACATAGCATTCAAACCGTGACTGTGGCTTTTGATTCCTCACACATAGAATTTCTGTGCCATGGACAGTAGCACAATGAATTGGGCCCTTCTCTGGAGCATAGGAATAGAAAATGAGAGAATAACATAAGAAGTATGACAGGACTATAACTGAAAAACCTCAACTTTGAAAAGCTCTTTGGGCCTGGAAGATATATGGTCCTCAGAGCTGGATGAGATTCATCCCATCCAGATTCAACCCAGAAGTCCTTGACTGCAATAAAATGGTGAAGCTGGTGTTGTGTGAGATTTGTCTACACTATGAAGCTTTGAAGAACAACCCAAGTACAACATAAATACTTGGTCTACTCATTGAATGACTTGAAGGGCTTTGCAGTCTCAGCAGGAACTTCCACCTGATTCTCTGGGAACTTAGGATGACCTAAACCCTCCAGCAAAAGTCTGTGTCTCCAAGCAAGGCCTGATATACTTCACTGTCTTTGTCATTACTGTTAAGTAACCTTGTGGAGATCTTACAGGTGAATCCCATTAAAATAGTTGGTGTTTTAAATGGAGTGGATGTAATGTATCTGTTTCAAGAGGTATCAGTGGCCAAATACCAAGCCTGGGTAACTTCAGCAAGTGGCTTATTCCCTGGTTCACAGGACAGAACTGTTTGAATCAGATTGGTTAGCTGTCAGGAAAGGGGTACTTCTGGCTAATGGTCTCCCTTTCTCAGTCTCTCATGAAGCAGAGGTAATGCTGATGAGTGGATAGATTGACATGAAAGGTTTGGCTGATAGCCAAATTAAGACTGGAGTGAGAAAGAAAACAACATTCTAGATTTCCCTGCATCACTCAGCCTTGCCCAGCTTTTTGCAAAGAAACATACCTTTTTATATTCTATCGAATATCCGTATTGATATACACAACTTATAGGCTGAAAGAGTTCTAGGCTGACAAAATATTAACCCCTTCAAAAGGCATTATGGACCTCTTTGTTTTGGTGGACTACTCTTAAGAGTACCACTTGTTTATTAAGGAAGCATTTGAGTGAGGTTTCTGTCTTGTCCGGAAGAGTACTATGTTCATGCGGTATTAAATAAAAGAATGTGCAGTATATGTTTTAAATACCTCCTGATATTTTGATGATAACCTTACAGAAAGACCTTTATCATCCGTGACATTTAAATACAAACTCACAGCTAGCTTCTTCCAAAAGTTCTGCATTTATACTTCGTTACTTACTCAAATAGGTATGAACTACCCAAATTACTTACATGTTCATAACTTGGGATATTGGAAGTTTTTCTTTTTCCTCCTTGAGAAGGTAAGTACCCAGAAAAACAGGATGACTGTGCTGAGGATCTGTATCTTTATTGTGTGTTGATGCATATACACAGAGCTCTCCAAACATATCTTGGTGTGGAACAGTCCCTGTTCTTCAAGAAAAGGGAAAGATTAGACTGACCATACAACATCAGATCTTTAGAATATATGGCATGTTTCTCTTTGATCTTTGAACCCAGGAACTTCTGACATCACAAAGGGAGATGAAACATCTCTATGATGCACCTAGTCAATTATGAAGAATCTTGGCAGTGGTATGTGTGGGATGATGCCACCTTGACTGGTCAGCTTGTGCCTTTAGGGGAAAGGTTTTCTTGCACTTTCTCCAACACCCATCATGACCTATGTTTATACTGGCCCTAAAACTGACTAGTCTCTAGTAAAACTGCAAACACAGTTCCTTGCACTTGAACTCTCTGAGACAGCAAAACTTGAAAGGCAAATGTAAGATATATGATGTAATAATTCCTTGTAGTTGTCTGCTCTGTGGTGTTTATTGGGATGGTCCTTTTTATCGTCAGGAGCATCTGATACTATTTTACCTGTATTTTGCTGAGAATGAAGATGTATTTTAAATTACAGAGTAGCAGACTTTGGCACAGCCCGTGCTTTCAGCAGCCACAGCCTGTAACGAACCTAACAGCCCACAACATACCTGGTTCAGGCTGAATCTGATCTTTGTCAAATGCAGTTTGAGGTTAACATTCACCAGATAAAAAAACTTTCAGGAGAAAAATACCAAATTATTTGCTATTCAGCCAAAACATCTCTGTTCTTTGGCGTTGTCCTTGGATTTATTGATGTTGTCTTCCAAAGTGAAGCTTTTAATGTATTTTAAAAGATGTCTAGATTTCTCTTTGGCAGACAACGTCTGTTAGGTTTCACCTGAGACAAAATGCTCCTTTAACACATGTCACACCACGCTGGGCATCTCAGTATGCAGCAATTCATATGTTCAGTTCATTTGCTGTATAGCTGGGAATATCAAAGGAGAAATTACAAACCACAGAGCAGCTTGAAGGGACCTCTAAGGGTCAACTTGTCCAACCCTTCTGCTCAAGCAGGATATCCTAGAGCCAGTTGCACAGGACCACATCCAGACAGCTTTTGAATATCTCCATGGATGGCGACTCCAAAACCTCCCTGGGCAGTCTGTGCTGGTACTTGGTCACCCTCACAGTGAACAACTGTTTCTGATGTTCAGAGGGAACCTCCTGTGTTTCAGTTTGTGCTCATTGCCTTTTGTCCAGCCACTGGGCACCATTGAAAAAAGCCTGGCTCCATCTTCTTTACAGCTTCCCTTCAGATGTTTGTACACTGATAAGGTCCCTCCTGAGCCTTCTCTTCTCCAGGCTGAACAGTCCCAGCTGTCTCAGCCTTTCCTGACAGGAGAGATGTACCAGTGCCTTTATCAGCTTCATGGCTCTTCAGTGGACTCTCTGCAGTATGTCCATGTCGCTCTTGTACAACACTGGGGAGCCCAGAACCAGTCCCAGCACTCTGTCAGTAGCCATGTCACTCCTCCTAGTGCAGCACAGGAGATCTTTGGCCTTCTTTGCTGCAGGGGCGCATAGCTGGCTTGTGATCAGTTTGTTGCCCACTGGGACTCCCAGGTCCTTCTCTGCAAAGTTGTTTTCCAGATGGGTAGATCCCAGAATGTACTGGCTCTTCCTCCCCAGATGCAGGAGTTTGTACTTCCGCTCTTGTGTGCCTGTTGAATTGCGTAAGGTTCTTGTCAGCCCACTTCTCCAGCTTGTTGAGGTGCCTCTGAATGGCAGTATGACCCTCTGCTGTGTCAGCCGCTCCTCTCAGGGTTGTCATTTGTAAACTTGCTGATGGTAGACTCTGACCCATCATGGAGATCATTAAGTCCAGTTGGTTGTGTGCAACTAGACTTAGTAACAGTGATCACACAGATAAGCAATGAAATCACGTTAACATTTGCTTGATGATTTCTGTTAAATCTGAAGGGAAAAACCCCAAGCAATTAAAAGTAGCATAAACCAATTGTGAAGGGCTGTGAGCTAAAACACAAAGCATGATACTCTTTCCAAAAGTCTTCTTAAGAGAAGGTATTTTAATGAATAGGCAGTGACTTTCTGTTCTGGTTGTTAATATTTTTAAGAACATTATGAGCTGAAAAGCACTGTCTTGTAGTTAAGGGTAGTCCTTACCTAAGGAATGTTCCACTCAAAGCCTTTATAAACTTCACTTGAATCTTTCTTTGTCCTTCAGTGGACAGCCTGCTCTGGAGGCAAAATGCAAATGAAAGCATGCTGCACAGGTAACTACCATCCTCCCGCAATACTTGGTACAAAGTGTAACGACATACAGCCTGTAGAAACGCGTTACAACATGCAACAAGTTTCCATAGGGGATTTTTTTTTTTTTTTTTTTATATTCCCTTTTAAACTAGTGCTTGAACTTCCTACAGATTTATTGTGTGCCTTTTTAATAGCCCTCCTGAGGGTTTCACTGGCTGTCCTCCACGTCCCCCAGAGGGTAAGGTTGCCCATTAGGCTGATCACAAAAAGGTGTGCACTGGAGAAAAGTAGAATATCCTTTATAAAGTGTTTGTGTTTTTTTCTTTTTCTCTTTTCTGTCATTTAACAACTAAATACACTTGTCTTCCCAGTATCATCTTGATAAAGAATAACCTATAGTGTTGCTGTTGTGCAAGGTATTATCCTCACTTTGTAAGGTGTTGTTCTGTTGGACTTCATTGCATGAAACATGCATGTGCAGGAACAAAGAAATCTGCCAAAAATCTTCACTTGAGAGCGCCACCACCAAAAAAGCATTTAAGATGCCTCTGTCCACGGCTCTTTAATCTGCTTTGTGTGGAATTCAAATTACAGAAGTCCTTGTCTACCCACACCACATCTTCATCTCAGTGGCACCAGAGTGAAGTGCTGCTGTTACGATGGTTGTGCATGTGGCTTTTTCACAGGGTAGCTAAGAACTGTAGAATGAGATAGTGAACACTGTTCCTTCCTGTTTTTAATAAGGATTAAAGTGGTAATCCTTAAATGGAATCTGATCTTTCAAACACAATTTTCTTGCAGAGCTTGTATGTGATTGGCTTGCCTTTTGTTGGAAGTGACTGCATCCAAGTGATCTACTACTGCCAGAAGACAAGAAGAGTCGAAGACTCTACCAAAACTTTTCCCTCTAAAGCACCAGAATAATAAATGGCATTTTTATGAAATGCTCCAGTATAAGGAGCTTCTGTAGATGGGTGTAAATTTCATGAACAATTTGCACAGAGGGAATCTGATACGTGCAGTTGGCAGATGTTGCCTGTTTCCTAGCACTTCTTGTTGGGTAAGGCAGATTCTACAACTATGATACCTGGTGGTAAAACTATTTAGCTTTGTTAATTGTGTTCTTAAAATCAGGATGTACACATTATGGTAGGGGTGGGAAGGCTGGCTTCCTGCTCTTTTCCAAGTTTCTGTTGCTGCTGGTGTATGTGGTACATCATAGAAGTTGCCTGCTTTGCTTACACCCACTTGTGCTTCTGTAAAGTACTCACAGGACAGTGTAGGAACTGTTTTAAGTTTAGAGGTCTGTGCATGTATATATATATATATAGTAACCATTTCTTGTTACTGTGGTGAAGAGCTTTTCTTGACATCAGCTCTAGCAGGTGGTGATGAAGTAGCACCACAAGGCCATGGTGAGAGATGTCCCTGTGCAGGCATGACAGACAGTGGTCACCTCCAGCTGCAGAAAAACTAACTGAGTGACTGGCAGTTCTCAGTGGGGAGGAAAGGCTTATCAGCCATTCCAGCAGAATGGTGCTTCCAGATCCCAGGCCCTGCTGCCTCCCGTTGTGATTCCTTCCTGTAATGCTGCTGATGTGTAGCTCGCTGCCTCCCCTCCTCCCCACAGACATGGTCCTCCCCTTCTAAATCACAGCACCACTGCCTTTTTGTAGCAGCTGAGAGCTATGGCCTGGTGTCCACGTACTGTGTGCCCATTTCCCATGGTGTCAGCAGTCAATGACTGCTGCAGGTAATGGTCTATTGCTGGAAGACTGCAGTGGTCCAAAGGTGAGATCTTGACTGAGCAAAATGCCCATTGACGTCAGCAAAAGCAGGATCTCGCTGAGAGCACGCGCTCGAGAGGCTGAAACTGGGAAGCTCTGTCAATATATCTCTCTGGTTTCCCTTTGCCTCTGATACACATAATATTTTTCAGTTTATTTTTTTCAGAGCTCCAAAAGAAGCAGCTTTCTGTCCCATTAAACTTTTCAGTAGGTACAAAGCATTAGAAAACAACCATGAGCAAAACAGAGCATTGTGAAACAGAGGTAAAACCAAGATTTTTAAAAAAAATCTTAGGGTAAGCCAGGTATGAAAAGGGTTCAGGAGTGATCCAGAAAGTCAGACGACTTATCCAGCAGATTTGTAGAAACTATAGCAGACAGCAGAATTCATAAACAGATGGATAACTGAAGTCATTAAGAGGCATCGGCATTACTTTTTTAGAGAAAAAATTGTCACAGAGGAGTCAGTGAGCTTGTGAATAGGTATAGTCAATGTAGTGCACTTGAGTTTTCAAAAAGTTTTGATAGGGTTATCAGAGGCTTTTAAGGAAGCAAAGGTGTCTTGTGATTAGAAGGAAAGACTTTTTATGGATAAATAATTAGAAAGCAATAAAAATACATGGTTAGTTTATCAGTGGCGAGCGGTTTCTGTGAAGTCCCTCAAGGGTCTTTGTTGAAATCTGTGCTATTCAACCACTTCAGTAATGACCCAGAAGGAGACTGAATGTGCTGATAACAGAAAATTATTCAATATAGAAAAAGCTAAAAGCTGCCTACAGGGAATTAGAGAAGGCTCCTAATTTACTCTGTATTGGGTGAAAAAATGATTACTTGAATTTATGTCACTGTATGCTAACGAATGTCAACAAAACCCCACAGATTATATAGTGTGTATACTGATGAGCTCCAAATTAGCTGTTGTTTTCAGAAAAGAGATCTTGATATTGCAGAAACATCGCAAAGCTGTCAGCTCAGTAAGCAATTATGAAAGCAAATAAAATGCTGAATTTTGATAAGCTACCACTAAATCTGCCTACATATATAATGCTGCCTGCAGTTCTGGCTACATTTCAAAAGAACTTAGTAGAAGGTGAAAATGGATAGAGAAAAGCAGCAAAAAGGATCAAATTCATCATACAGACTTATTTAAAATGAGAGACTATATAAACTGGGATTTTTCTGTCTGATTAGAGACTACTACTGGAGTAGTATAAAGTCAAGAATGGTATGGGGAAGGTGTGTAAGGAACAATTATTTGCAAATCCTCTTTCAAAAAGAAGGGAAAGACGACCTATCTTATCTAAAATAGAAGTACTTTTTTTTCTATTTTTATCAGTGTGTAACGATGTTGTGAAACTCCCAGCCATAGGAACTTGCAAAGGCTAAAGATAGAAGTGAACACAAGAGAAAACTAAACATTATCACAAAGGTTAGGTTCAATGTTTGCTGTTAAACACAGTGAACCAGGTGCAACCTCCAAGTCAAAAAAAGCCCTAAACCACAGACTGCCAAAAGCTTGGGGCAGTGCGTGAGGGGCAGACCTCCTACCTTGCTCTCCTTCTCCTCTAAGCAACCTTTATCTGCCACTGATGATGGACCCTTGTCTGACCCCGCACTGACTCTTCTTAAGTTTTGTATGCTTCTGCTGAAGGGTCAGAGCTGGAGCCCTGGCCTTCACATAGATGGGCTCAGGGATGCTTGGAATCATGCGCCATGGTTGCCTCAGCAAAGAACACCAATCCAGAACGTTCATGGCCTGAGAAATTTCCTTCCAGGGCACATGTTGACATCACTTGCTATTAAAAAGGATAGAAGGGAAGTTAAGAAGAGGTGTGTAATTGCTTTTACCATCTGTTTCTCCAGTTGTGTCAAGAAGCAAATTCAATGGGAAGTTTTTCAGTCTGTGATACAGAAAATAACTTAATGTTTATTTTCCTTAACTTCCTTTTTAAAATTTTACTCTTGCCTCTGTTCTTTCAACAGTCACACCTTTATTTTTCTTTAGCCTTTATTAAGCAGAATGTTGTATTTGATGTTGTGATTTTGCACCTTGTCATACTCTTTGCTGTTTGTACACTGGTATGGAATGTCTTTCTGTTACGGATTATCTGAAAAGGCTGCGCAGCCCTTTTTTTCTTTCAGATTTTGTTTTTTATTTTTCTCTCTCTTTGCTTCTGTAGATGACAAAGTCCACAATGGAAGGATCCAGTCAAACATGCCTAGTGCCACAACCAGGCCTGTCACATGGAATACCTCAGGTCAGCTTCCGATTAACAGACAGCGGTTCATGTTGGAAGGAAATGGATTTAACAGATGAAATCTCCTTCATTAACAGTGATGTGTTTTTCTCCAGGTTAGTGCTCCTTTTTTGTCTTTATGTTTGCTTCTTTGGTTCTTCTGTACCTGCACCTCCAGCTCTGAGAATTTTGAATGTTTTTTTTCCATTTATGCTTACAAAGTCAGGTATGCTGGAGCGTAAGGCAAATTAATGTGTGTATCCCTGTTGAAGCCACACATTCCAACAGGTTCCTTACAAAGCCAGCTGTGTGCTCTAGTTTGCTTTCCAATACAAATTTTCAAGCATATGAAGGTGGCCTGCTTGGTGAAGGAGAGCAGATGGACAGCACTGATCTAAGACCAGGCACTAGAAATTAGACCAAGCACAAGATGAAACCAAAAAGTAAGGTGTGTCCTCGTGAGTAATTAAGCTTCCTTGATCTGCCCAGTTTAAGTCTTAACAGACGGCTAGCTTCATTCTCAGTCTCAATCCAAAGAGGAAGGGGTTTTTGAACGGTTTTCTTTTTCTGTCAGGAATGATGATAGTACTAGTGTTGTTCAGACAAGACAGAATAAAAGTATCTGTAGAGTATCTACCTGAATTTATCTGTAAGAGTCTGTCTCTCTAGAGCATCTATGAAAGTATCTATCTAAATGAGTATGCTGAGTTTTGAATGCTGGCACTTTGTCTATGAGGTGAACAGGTAATGGGCAGTTTGGCTTCTTGTGAAGCCTTGCCCTGAACATTAGGCTAAAGCAGTCTCCTTTCGTTGTTCTCAGGATATTGAATTGAGTTTGTCATTCTCTTCCTTCTTATGTCTAGCACAGCAAATGAATGTTTCAGGTTACTGTGGGAAATTGCTGTATGCTACTGAAATAAGGGGTTGGCCTAATGTGGGAAATAGTGCTATTTACATGTCATGAAACAGGACACCGCAGTGTCTCTGCATACCAGCACAGAACACAAAGCAGCGGCAGTGCTGCCAGACACGTAACTGAGTGACTTCACTGTGTAAGCAGGAGCCCGGTGCTATTCTCAGCACTAGCGCAGACAGACAGCACTCAGCTTACGAGACGAGTTAGCAAATTATTCACTAACACCAGATTTTGATTCCTAATAATAGCGGAATGAGCTAGGAAATTATGCACTAACACCGGATTTTGAATGATCATGATGGTGGTGAAGCATAGATGTTAAATCTAGTTTCTAGCCTTTGCAGGCATGCATGTTCTTTAACTTCTGTCTGTGTCAGCTATGTGGTTTACTGTCCCCAAAACTCCTGCAGCCAGAAGACATTAGGTTTGTTTACATGTCTTCATTAATCCAGCTTCTTTTGACTGAGATGTGTTAGGAAACAATTACCAAAGCAGATTAGCTGGCAAAAACTAAGGCGGCAATACAGTTCTACCAGCTAGACAGAGCCAATCAGGTGGGTCTGGGTCAGAAGTTATGGCTTCCTGCACTGATGTGCTGAAGCTTGGCAGAGAGGATGCCCCTGCCCCTACTGCATTACCTGTTGCCAGGTGTACAGGGAAATGAAGTGCTTGGGAGTCAAAACAAAGAACTGCAGAGTCTTGTGTCTGGGAAGGTATGTGTGACTGACATACTTCATGAGGTGCATACTTCATTGTGGGTCATTTAGGAGAAGATTCTCCAAAAGACATAATTACTTACTGTAGGAATTCATGCTTCCCCATCAATGTGTAATTCCTTAGGAGAGTCCTGGTGAAGTATGGGACAGTTGAGCCAATACTGGCACAGGACATTAAGCACCAAATGAGATGTGTTTGTAATTAGGCAGAAGGCTAATCTCCATGCTCACACCTTGAGATGAAAGATGTCTGCATCTCTAATTTTATCTGGGAAATTAATAAACTATAGAAATTAATTCTCTTATAATCCCATTTTGTTCACAAATGCCCTAGTTTTCTGTCCTTTATCACACTTCTGTACGTATTTACCTAATTTGGTTGAGTGTCTGCGCCGCTGTTTGCTCCCAGTACTTTTCTGTCAGTGATCTACTGCTGCTGAAGGAAGAGTACCTTCAGGTGGCAGGTTGTTGGGCAGAATACGATGAAAAGGAGGTCCTGGACCTAAAAGGAAGAGAGGAGAGAGGTCTCTAGCAGACCTAACACACTTGGGGAACAGCTATCTGTGCAACAGTCAGAAACTCCAGTTCTCTGGCATTAATGTAGTGTTCTGATACATCCGGAGTGGTTTTAAACATGCTTTTGGCAGCCTTGTGTCACTCCTGTGTAATCTAAGATCACAGTGAGGTACTTAACTACCTGGTATAATCTCAGTGCAAGGCTGCATTAGGAGTTTCCACCTTTTTCAGCAGGACTCTGGCATCTGATCTAGACTATAAAGTGCTTTGCAAACATGCTGCTATTCTTGTTGGGGTGGTTTCTGTCACAAGGTACTAACAGTTCTTAAATAAATGTTATCATTAATTATGTGTAATTATAAGATATGTTGTAGTGAAATGACTGTATCTTCTCAGCCATCATATGATCTTTGTTAGAAAAGAATAAAGGTTGTTCTTGGCAATGATAATAATTTGCTGTTTCATGAAAATGCCTGTGGTTTGTTCCCTTTCCACGCTCAGATACCATGATATGGTACGAAGAGGATGAAGGGCTACACAGAATGGTAGATGCAGAAATCCACCTTCAGCAGGCTCAGAAGTGTAACAATGAAGAAATAACCACACATGCTAAGCCCTTACGCCTCCCCGGGGGGGGGGGGGGGGGGGGGGGGGGGGGGGGGGGGGGGGGGGGGGGGG